>JAECUM010008056.1:0-71484 GCA_016617855.1 Megalonaias nervosa | reverse complement strand
GGATCATATACAGATGGTGCTGATGACTTTGATAGTTTATTATTTTTGTGATATATTTCCTTAATTTCAACGTCGGCAGATTCAGAATAGCTAAGTATATTTTCTTGTTTTATTCTCCATGACCCCCATTCACCATTACCAAGTAGCGGTTTTAATAAATCTGTATATTTTTTATTTATATAAAACGAATCCGTGGCGACTCTGACAGCATCACGAGAAAATCTATTTATCATAGACAGTAGATTTATAGAAACATATGCCAACATAGATGATCTTAAATGAGTAAACTGCGGTGAATCACCATCAAGATAACTCATAATTGTACCTAGTTTGGTTCCGTCTGACAAATAAGCATTACTCCGATTTATAAATGTGTTTTTTTTCTGTTGTATCAGCAATTATAAAATCGAGTTCAGCATCGTCCATAATCAATCTTGTACAGTGTCTTTTATGATCATAGGTTCCTCCTTGAGTGAATTTACCAATTATCTTTTTACCAAGATCTTTTGCAAGTTTTTCATCATGCTCGTCTCTGCATTTACGTATATTATTAGTAATTTTAATAATGTCATCTTCATTAAGATTAGGGAATTCTTTCCTGGCATCATTAATATTAAATCTATTTGGTTCTGGTAACCAAACTTGTTTCTGTGGACTATACGATATAATCGCCTCGCTCACCTGTAAAGATATTAAAATTCCAACATCAAGTATGTATCGCAATAGTACTATTGGAACCCAACATCGCTCTGAAAAATGTCTTCCAAACCAAGTATAAGTAATCGGATGGAGATTTTCTGCAAATTCGAATGATTCTACATGAGCAAATCCGGTTAATCAAAATCTGGTAAATGTCCGTTTATCGCAACCCTGGTCATCTCGTGTGATGGATGTCCGAATCTCTTAAAGTATTCAGAACATTCTCCGTATCCAAGAAAACTTCCAGGATAACACGCTACCATATCGACGGATATAACGTCACTATAGTTGTATTTAGTATTCCATAATCCTCCGTGTCCATATTCTACGCAACTTTTATGAATATCCTCAAGAAATTCCGATCGTGTTGGTTTCCATAAATTTTTCTCCTGAGCGAAATGAGCCACTACGGATGGAACTGTAAAACAATTATTTAATAATTGTCTAATTTTGACATCGTCTGAAGTATATTTCAGCGCAAGATTTTCCATTTCTACATTAAGAGATTCTGTACGGTAAATATCACCGTTAGGCCGTACAAACTGATCGTAATGATCATATTCCGAACTCTGAAATAACCAAATAGACACAGGGTCACTTTTACTGATATTTCTGATAAAATCAAATATATGACCATCATAAAATTTAACTTTTCTATCTCGTGGAAATATTGTTACTGCTGAGGTCCATGCGTGCGAATTATGATCAATAATATCTATTGGAGCTCCTCTTGATTCATATTTTGGTTTATATAAAATCTCTCCCGTCAGCGTTTTTACCGTTATTGGAAATCTTAATTTCCTTTCTAGTTCAGCGACATCTTTGATAGACGCTCCGGTATCTTTAACTGATTCTGCCCATGTATTTATTTTTTTACGTCGTAAATCTGTTAAACCATTACCACGTATCGCGTTTGTAAAATGTTCTGTAACTCGTTCAGCTACACAGTTTATTCTTGACTCTGACAGTTTCATAGGTTTTAGATCCCCGACGTCAGGTTTATTATTCAGCGGATATATTGCATATACGACTGCAGTAACTGGGTAGCTCCGTTCATAATATACCTTATCAATACCAGTCAGTATTCCGGGCTTAGATTTATTATTTAAGAGAACAATATTATTTCCTGATTGTATGTGTACTGGATCGCGTTTGTCACGAATAATCCAAATATCTTCTTTTGTATTTACAATAAATTTTATTAAAATAAAATATTTTTGATCATCAAGGTGATTAATAATTACTTTTCCTCGTTTGTCATTCATCATATTAGTAACATTTCCGACTCTGAATGTTGACCATACATAAGCAGCGCCATCGTCACGAAATTCATTTTTTGCTTCACGAATACGATCGGTTATATCCTCATCCGTTAATGCCAGATCTTGCATCAAAGTACTATATTTATATTCTGATAGTCTGTCAAGATCAAATCTAGCATGGGAAGGTTCAATTGCCGATAATTCCTCCATATAATTAAGACAAGTATTTAAATTAAAATTTTAGTATATATATAATGCTTGAAACAAAGAACAAATGTGCTTGGCTCAGAATTGGATATACTTCTCTTTGTAATAAACCGTGCGTGAACAAATACTGCGGAAATCATGCACAAAGTTTCAAAAATGGAAGTACAGGACCAATACCGTGTATTCAGTGTGGTGTTGGAGTCAGAGGAAAAACTCAATTGTGTCTAAAATGTGGCGGAAAAAAATACAGGGAATTAAAACGATATTATGACAAAAAAAATAATACATCGCCAGGTAAATCTCCTATACAAACCGTAGAAGATTATCTGGCCAGATTTCAAAATAATGATTTAGACAAATAATATTATTATATAAAATGACTCAGACAAATCAGAATTATGATGAAATGATCGACAACGATATTATAAGAGAATTAAGAAAAAAAGCATTTCGTAATAAATACGAATTTGTTAAACATCCAGTATATAGAAATTATGAAGCATCACGAGATGGTGTAATCAGACACTGCAAATTAAAGAAACCGGTTGGTTGGCTTGATAAATTTGGTTATTTTAGATTTAATGTTGCTAGAAAAAAAAGATACTTATCAAGTAGATTCATATTCGAATGTTTTCGTGGAGTAGTTGAAAATGGACTTGTAGTTGATCACATTGATCGAGACCCCAAAAATAATCGGTTATCTAACCTGCAAGCTATTACACCTAGTCAGAATGCTGCACGCGGAAATACTGGAAAATGTAAAAAGTTTGCAAGAAGATCTATTAAATCCATAAATATACAGACAGGCCAAGAAATAACTTTCCCCTCAATTAATGCGGCTGCAAAATATTTTGGCATACATTCACAATCAGTACAATTTGTCGCAAATAAAATATACAAATCTGCATTTTCGAAAACATATAATCAGCGGATAATATTTGAATATATCTAACTCTGTCTTACTAATAAATAAATTGTATATAGTTCGACTCTATATTTTACCATGGATACCTTCACCGTCGCTGCTCTCAGTGTCACTCTCACTTTTGACAGAATCAAATAACATAATTTTTCTTAATTGCATTATACGATTATCCACGATCTTCTTTTTCTCGTATTCACGAGATAGTTCGGATCTGATATTTTCGATCGAACGTGCAAGAGGCGCAAATAGCTTTACCTGCTTTTCATTTACCACCGCCAAGGATTCAAGCATAGACTGATAAATTGATTTTACAAATTTATAATTGGATGGTAATGTGTATTTATTGTCAAATTTTCTTTGTTTTAATATTTCATAATCGCATAATATTTTTTCAGGATCGAGATTATCAGATATATTTATTCCGTTATGCTTTAATTTTTTAATAGCAGAAATAATATCATTAATGTTTTCTTGGTTCATTATATAATAATTATTTCTTTAAAATAAAAAATAATTGACATTCAAGTTTTTAACTTTTGACTTTTGACCTAAAAATATCAAAAATAATCAGTAGTATCCGAAGCGGTTACCCGTCACTTGACCCCCGATAGTCTTTGTGTTTTTAATCACCTACAGAAAAAGAAATAATTCACTAAATAATTAACGAAAAACAAGAAGTATTTATTATCTGTAAATCGAACGTAGTAGTAAGGGAAATAATCGTTTAATTTACTCCGCAGAGAGAGATAGCCGAGTTATCTCGCTTTATTATATATACAATTGCTTTAATCATAGAAATTGTATATTATTCATATATTTAATGATTTTGATTAGTAAACTGCCCATCAGATAAAGAAAATTATGACCATTTCATTAACAATAGTACCATTTAGCCCATCAGATAAAGAAATTTGTAATTATTTCATGAATCAGAGGACCTATTTACCCGACGGAATAAGAAAATCTGTAACTTTTCATCAAACAGAGTACCTATTTACCCATCAGATAAAGAAATGTGTAACTATTTCATGAATCAGAGTACCTATTTACCCATCAGATTAAGAAAAATCAGTAAAAAAAAATATATTATTTCAGAATCAGATTATTTTTTCCCTTATTATATTAGGAAATATTTAATCAGACGTTCTAAGAGCGTATATATAAATTAATATTAAGAGACTCTTGTCTTAGATCCAAAATGTTTCCTGCCTGGTCAGTGAGTTTGAAATTTATTCTTGTCAGAAATGGATTATGAACTCTCAGGTACACGGGGTTAATTGGTTCAGACACAATTAACCAACCGGGGGGGTCTTTAGGGCTAAATGAATATAGTATATACCCTGTTCCGCAGTGCCACTGTGGTGATTAGATTTTGAAAGATCTACTTGATACCAGATTGACTGCAATTGTTGTTGTTATATTAACAATACCAGGTGATATATGGCGACCTCCACCGTGTGGATCATTATTGTGTTTAAGAATAGTTGGTGTAGGTATTAATTTTTTCCATGAATCACATATTCTTTTAAATTGTTCATCAATAAGATCATTAACTGATTTCTTTAGCTCTTCAGAGTTAAATCCAGGAATTATAAATGTTGATAGTTGTTCTCGCGTAATTCCGAAATGTTTTAGAAATACTGTTGTGAACAGAAGATTTAGTTTAACAACCTGAGATGGACCGTCTTCATTAACTATATACAACCCTCTATAGCGTTTATCTGCTGCTATGTTCACTAATCTTTTTTCTCTGTTAACAATAATATCATTCATGAACTCTAGGTCTGAAGCAACTTGATTCAAATGTTGTGTTGCTTCAATTATTTGATTTTTTAAGTCATCGTTGTAAGAAGTGCTAATGCTGGAAAATAAATTTCTTAGATCATTAAATATACGTCCGTGTTCAGACTTAATTGTACTAGCATATGAATTTATTTCATCAACATCAAGTACTATTATTTTACCTTTTTTACCATCAACTATTTTTGTAAAATGGGTTTCTGTTTTATCTATATAATGTATAACTCCATCACCAAATATTCGTCGCCATGGGTAAGCATTTTTTTCTGTTCTATATTCTGGAGGTTTTATAAATTTTTTAACATCTATGACAAAATCAGATCTCTGTGGTTCTGGTGGTCCTTGATAAACCGGTGGATCTTCAGGCCAACCTAATACTGATCTAATCGAACTTTGATAAATATCTACGGAGTAATCAGGGGAATTTATTTCAATAACCGCAGATAGTGTTGGTTCGTAGACAGTAATTGCTATTTTTGATTCTTTTCCTGTAATAGATTTAATTCTGCGTTGGAACTCATCATTAATCTGTTCTATTTGATAACTGCCTGTTGGAATAGAAACTATTTTCCAATCAGGAGTTCCATCAGACTTATTCTTATTAGCGAATACTAATGAATTATTTGGTTGTAGTCCACCAAATGGTTTTGATCTAATATTGGGCCAGCTATAATAAACTCGCAATTGTGCTAATGCTATTTCTTTTTCAGGAATTGCGGTTGGAAAATTGACACTAAACTCAGGATTAGTCGAACTTAACGATATCATAATAGTTTTTGACGGAGTTGTATTAGTAACGATCTGCTGAAGTAACTCCCTGTCTGTCATTATTATTATTGTTGTTATTTAATTCGTTAAAATCATTAGCGATCACCTTAAAAGCGTCATCATAGGTTTTCATCATCATCGCAAATTCAGTATCGGATATTTCACCATCACTGACACACGAAGAAACGTACAAAGATAATTTAGAATATGCATCTGCCACTGTATGTAATTTAATCATATAATCGTGCAATTTAGCATTTGTACAAGTATGTATCTTTTTGGTTATAATACCGAGAACTCCAGCAATAGTCGTTGATGCTGAAACAATAATGGTTATAACAGTAGGTGCTGTCATCGTCAATGTTGATAATAATAATCTTGTTCCAGTAATAACAGCAGAAACCGAGTAAACAACTACATCGATAACAACTATACGTCTTTTGTATTTTTTTATTTTCGTGTTATAATAGTCGATAAAATTATTTAGTTTAGTGAGACGCTCACATACTTGATTGCATCTGTAACGTTGAACGTCGATGCGAGATTGAGGTTGATCCATTATACTAACAACGTCATTTAATTAAATTTCAGATACGAATTCTAGGCACCACCAGTAATGTCTCGTAGGTATTTTCGTTGATATCAGCGTAAAGATTTCTTTCACATTCTTGGTTAGCATCACCAATAGAGGATTATGATATTCATTCGGTGATAATGAAGTTGCCGCAGTAATTTCCGAACCGTACATAGATAACCTGTATAACCCAGTTACTTCTGCGGTATATTCGAGAGTTTCACTTTGCGATGCCCATATTGTTGATCCTGATGCTACTGTATATACGATATTTTTAATTTGTCTATGTGGAATTTTAATCAGATTAGTTTTTTGAACAATATTAGGTATTCCACTGGCAAAATCATTGAGTTTTGTGTTAACGTCGGAGAGTTTTATGTCAATGGTTGGTGGATCACCAAAAAAATCTTTAATGGGTTTGTTTACATTTTTACGAAAATTTAAGAACGTTTCTACATGTTTGGAAAAAGTATCACTAAGTGTAGTCATTTCATCACCGATTGTTTTTAACGAAGTTGAAATAGGAATTTCCTTATTATCGACGTATTTCTTCGTCGCAGCATCAAAATCATATTCTGGTGTTCTAAGATTATTAATGCCATTATTATTCATGTCGAGAAATGCACGCATTATACCGCCGTTGGTCAATACGTACTTAGATTCTTGATCGTCGACATATTTTTTTGTTGCTGCGTCTGTACCTGCGGTTGGGTTTCCAAGGTCTATAATTTTATTTTGATTCATAATAATGCTACCTGTAAATGAATCACCAGCTTTTTTAATATAATCGCTGACTGACGTACCGGAATCTTGTATTTTACCCTGATCAGTAAAAGTAACTACATTATTAACAACCGCGGTGGGAACTCGTATAACTACAGTTGTATATTACTAGTTTTTAATCGCCCTTCTTTATCCTGAAAAACAACTACTTCGTTTTGATCCACACTGGTTATATTTAATAAATCATCAATCTCATTTCTGAGCTGATCGAGAGTTGCGTATTTAGATAAATCAGCTTGCTGATGACCTTTACCACGAGAAGATCTTCCATAAATATCCACCATTATATTTATTAATTTCTGTTTAAATGTGACGTCGTAGTATATTCATGTACAACTTTGTGAGGTGGTTTTGTTGATTTTGATATAGCATCAAGTACGTTAAGTACTTCTCGACCACATATTGGTGGATCAGTTAATGTTTTGTGTTGGTAACGTTGAATACCATATTGGAGTACTTTGATAGCTGCTAATATACTTTAAGAATTCTTTTGGTGGAGCTAGTCCATATGAATCAAAATAAATAATTCCACGTGGATCAATTGCATATCCGACCCAATGCGTGCCTGGACCAGAATTTTTATCGAGATTAATAATACCTGTTTCAATATTGTTTGGGTTGTTTTGGTAATTGATCGCGCATGAAAACTCCTCTAAAATTTTTTATTTTTAATTTTTTAGCAGCATCTAGTAAATCAAAATTGGACATAGGAGATATTAGTAAATTGTCCCTGGTAATCTTAGGCCTTTTCCGTACCAGTGTGGGGTCCCTGGTAATCTTAGACCCCTTCCCTTTTTTTTTGGTGTTCGTTTTATTCCTTGTCCAGTTGCTTTCTTTAATGCCATTCCAGCAGCAGTTCCAACAGCACCTAATGCAGCTGCTTTTGCAACAGCTGGAGCTGCAGCGGCTATTAATGCTGGTATAGCAGCAAGAAGTGGAAATATACCACCCGTATTAATGATATCTTTAATGGCACCCGCAGAAAGATTAAGTTTTATACCTTTATTTGATTTTTTGGCTTCATTGAAACGCCCGAGCTGATGTTTCGTAAGAGATAATTTATTTGAGCCGCTCATCTGATCTTTCTTTAGCAATATTTTTAATCCACAGTTATTTTTTGATGCTGATTGTATCCTTTTAATCTGACCGGGAGTGAGACTAACACTAACGTTATTATACGACATTATAATATTCATAAATGATCTAATTACATGTTTTCTACTGGAGCATCAACGACTCTCATTCGTCCACCAGCACCTTCAATTAACATCGATTTATCGCTGAGTATGACAGCAATTGCTCTGTAATTGACAATAGCTTCTATTGCCACACGAGCTCGAAAGTGTATATCGACTACTGACTGTCTGGTTAAATCTAAATGTTCGAGCGAAAAGTAATAAATTGGGTATAAGGTTGTAAAATCTAACTGCGATATTTGTAAACCAGTATCAACATTTTGATCACGTCCCATGAACGTCATTAGACGGTGATATACACGTGCTACATGATTTTGTTCAAAATTCAGTAAAATATCTTCGGATGGTTCTTGATGTCCATTTATTCTTAAGGAAACTTCGGAAACACCAAGATTGTCAAATATCATAATACTACGTGTTTGATCATCCACCCGTGCAGCATCTTGAAATGCAATAAATATATATCGTGGCGCAGAAACACCTTGCTGAGAAGCTATTTGCCATGTAAATAAACCATTAATATTACTCTGAACAACATCTGTGGTCATTGTTAACCACGATAATGCTGATTTACCACCTTGATTCATAAAAGAGAGTATACGATCTTCTTCAGTTATTGATGGAGTCATCACCGGCATCCATAATGAAAGTTTTGTCAGAATTACTTTGCCAGGATCACCAATGGGTCTCCATAATGCATCGTTGTCGGTTGCTTTTCGTACAAGTACAACTGTATGCTTAGCTCCGAAAATGACTTTTCTGACATTTCTACAGAATCCAAAGATATGTGACAATGGAATTGAACATGAAAACGCTCTTCTGTTACCTTTCAACATTGATCGACGTGCTGCAAATCCTAAGTTAAATTCTGGATTAGCACCGTGAACCACAGGCCACAAGTCAGCGTCAGCGTTGTTGGCATTATTTCTCGGTCGTCTTATATCATATTGTCTGTTATCAGGGTAATTAGAAGTATCCTTTACAAACATCATTGATGGACCAGTTGATCTTGAATAATCGTCGCTGTATCGTGCTAGACCCAATATCGTCATGGCAACGTCGACGTCTTTCTGAATAGATTCAATATTTTTTCCGTCAATCATGTACGTTGCGCTGTCAAATAACGCCATAATACCATTATTAACAAAACCAACCCTAACATCGTCTCCATATGCTACTGGTGCTGCAGGATTAGCGATATTTAAAATTTCACCTTCTACTTCAATAAAAGCCTTAGCGGGTAAGAAATACCTACTTGTATCCTGAACTTGTAATTCAATTCGTCCACGCTGATCTGGAATTCGAGCGTCATAAGAATAATATTGATAATCACGCACAGACTCATCTTTAAGTACTGGTGCGTCCATGTCAAATGCGGGATCAGCTATGCGCTTGAACATCTTTATTTTAATTATTATCGTCTAAAACGAAGACCACTTCGGGAAGTGAAACCACTTCCTGCTATCAGACTAGCGGTTATATTTTTTTCTTTTTCTGACATTGGTACATCAGCCAACTCCGCTAGTTTTTGATTAGCAACTTGATTTATTATTTTACTGACATTTGCAGGCATTACTTCAGTACTAGATAATTTTACAGGTTGAGGTCGGACCGCAGGTCTGCGTATTAATTGTGCTAACCTATCTTTGATCGCTGAAAATGCTTTACCAGTGAGATTACCCATAGCACCAATACCTTTTTCACGAACAACATCAATAGCTTTCATTGATAGTTGCTTTGCGATCGGTATTGCTTTTGGGGCTATCCTTCTAAATAGACCCTGAACAACATCACCTAGTCCATCTCCGTAGATTGTATTGTATACTGGTAATCGTGAATTTATTACCCTGACCATAGTTGGTCCACGTTGAGTACTATGTACGATCATTTTATAATAGTAATTGTATTTAATTACGTACTTAGTCGCTGTAGTAGTCATCGGCAATTTCATTAATAAGAGACTGATAAACATCAACGTCCATGATACCACTAGTATATAATCTTTTACAAATATCTGCTGCTTCATTAATGATTTCTGGAGAATTATTACCAGCTCGTTTTCCTCCGATGAGGATTTCTAGTCGATCAACATCAGTAAGAACACTGCTCGGACATGAAATAAGACCACTTCCTGAATTATTAAATCCACTTCCAGATGTCTCAGGAACGTCATGGAATTCTTCTTCTTCAGATTTTTGTTGTTCAATTTTTTCTTTGATAAAGTTCATATAGCTAACAAAAAGATTATCAAATTTACTAACCCGAGGAACATTAAAGTGGATGCGAAAAATCCACCTTGGCCATTCCGTCTCGCTAACCTTGATTTTAGGTTTTAATAAATCCTTTCTGTTTTTAAAATTTTTAACAGCAAACGTAGCTAAATCTTCTAAATTCTTAATCGATTTAATTTTATCAACAACGTCATCAGTAAATTTATTACCTAAGTCATGTTTTTGTGTTTCTACATGGGCCGCTTCTTCAAGTTCTGGTTCTTCAAGTTCTGGTTCTACAGGCTCTGGTAAAGCAGAGGCAATCTCAGTTGGAAGTTCAAGTAAAAGTCGTTTAGTTTGCTTGGTCCGCTCTGCTATTTTTCCAGTTGCCTCTGCAATTTTCTCAGATACTGGAAGAAGAGGTTTAGTTGTCTCTGTAATAGGTTTAAATAATTGTTTTGTATCCTCTTCAAATTCAACATGAGATTCTTGTCGTTGTTGTAATTGTTGCTTGACATCATCACGAACAGGTAAATATTTTCTAATTGCTTCTAGTCGCTCTCTTGCTAATCTAGCTGAATGTGGTTCGCCAATAACGACCATTATTAATAATATTTATACTGGTTGTTTAATTTACAGCAGCAGGGCGGGTGAATGACAAAAATTGAGTGACCCGGTAAGTAAACTAAACGCACTATAACAAAAATCAAAAATAAAATAACAAAAATGAGCTAATCCAAACGATTTATTATTCGTTTTTCAAACTATACGGTAATAATATTGTTAGGAGGGTTCGGTTTATCGTTATTGACCTTATTTTTCAGCCCTTGTAGGAACCTTTATTTTTGTAAAATAAGGTCTCGTACAAAGTTGTCTGTTCACCCGCCCTGCTGCTAGGATATCTATAATGGCTTGACCCTTTGCGGACTCGGGGTGTAAAATGAAATCTCCTGTATGCCATAAGAGCCGCATATATCTGTGTGTGTGTGTGTGTGTGTGTGTGTGTGTGTGTGTGTGAGAGAGAGAGAGAGAGAGAGAGAGAGAGAGAGAGAGAGAGATTTGGATTTTTAACGTAGCTTTAATAATTTTTGTTAAACTTTAACATTGAGGATATCTGTAATGGCTTGACCCTTTGCGGACACGGGGTGTAAAATAAAATCTCCTGCATGCCATAAGTGGCGTGTGTGTGTGTGTGTGCGTGTGTGTGCGTGCCTGCGTGTATGTGTGTGTGTGAGAGAGAGAGAGATTTGGATTTTTAATGTAGCTTTAATAATTTTTCAGTCATATCGCTACGATGTCTGCAGTGCGGTAATTTATAGTGATGTCTGGCACTGGGGCATCATGGTGCAGACATGTAGCATCATGTTCCATCCAGTCACATTATCATGACCCCAGGCCGACCAGTCCTAACACTAACTGTTAATACTGAGCGCCAAGCGAGGCAGCTGCTAATAACATTTTTATAAGTCTTTGGTATGACTCGGTAAGGGTTGAAACCCTCGACCTCCCGCATCCGCAGCGGACGCTCACTTAGGCCACATGAGCGGTCAGTCATAAGAGGAGAATGGAGGCAGGATTCGCGATCGGAATATCGTTCAGCCATTTCGATCAGGTCATGCATATAACCTCGGAAGTGGTTGTAGGAATACACATCAATTTGATAGGTTTGGTGATTCGCCACTGGTAGACTTACGACAGCAAAAGCTGAGGTTATTCCGATTGTGACTTTTTCCTTCCGTGGCCGTGTTCTTCCATGTGAACTAAAGTAGTACAGAATATTGTTCTCAATAGAGACGAATTACATCCGAGGTTTATTTCAAGACCTGACGAAAATGGCCGAGCGATATTCTGACCGGAGTCGAGGTGGCTTAGAGGTTAGAGTGCCGGACTTGGAACCGTTCCATCGGATCAGCATGGGCCAGCTACCGAGGTATATCTTTGATCAAGTCACCTTACTCCAATTACATCGGCAGTGAAGAGCATACGTGTGCAAAATAAAACACTACACCGAATGCATTTCTTAATCAATACAGTTTGCATACTTATCCTTGTTTGTTATTCCGATACCAAAGTCCTCTTTAGTTCATTATTTGTTTGCATCGTTCAACGTTTATCATCTCAAACCCTTTTTCATTCGCTCAGTTTTCAGCAACAATCAACAAGATAACATTTTTAGAACTTGAGTTGACCATATAAAGGGAGTTGTGCGATGTCTAAATTCAAGTTAGAGAATTTCTGTGAGGAGTCCGTCACAAAGGCTATAATGGAGAAGGTAAAACTGTTAGCGATACCCTGCGTCACGTGACAAGAAGCATGCTCTTTTCTAAAATATAAAATGTAATACTTATATTATACAGTGGTCAACTAAACTTTCGTTGCAATTGGGTTTAGGAACGTCTAAAGAATTATTGCCAGTGTCCACTTTGCAAACAAAGTGGTGCATGCAAAAGGTCTGGAACCTATACTGAATCTTTGGGTTTACGATATAGTTTAGTGCCAGCACATGAAGTTTCTAATGATGTCGGTATATAATTGTGAAATATGATGTGCAAAGAGACGAAAAGAGAAACAAAATCAGAAAAAGAAATCGAATGCGGGAGATCGTGGGTTCAAACCCCGCCCACGTATTACCAGAGACATTATAACAATGGTACTAACCTCTGAGCTTGACGCTCCACATTAAGAGGTTAGCGTTAGGACTGGTCGGCCTGGTCTCAATATAATATGACTGGGTGGGACATGATGCTACATGTCCGCTGAATGATGTTCCAGTGCTAGACATTGCTATAACTTGCCACACTGCAGACATTGTAGCGATATATGACTGAAAAATTGCTAAAACTACGTTGCAGATCAAAATCACACAAACACACACAGACACACTATTGCAAAAAAGTGGTTGAAGAGATTACACGTGCAGTTAAGAAACGATTCGCGAGTGTCAAAGTGGAAATAACCTCTAAGATGAAAAACAAGCTTTGAACCACGCATATAAACACAGATATATCTTTGATATGTAGATAAGACATTGAAATAGTTTGCTTTAGAATTTAAAATTTAGTTTCAACATCATCCAAAGATGAAATTTGAATCTGACTCAACATATCATACACAACCAAGCTGAATGTTCAAGAATACAAGGTCTAGAGTTAAAGGTCAAGGTTGCAGGCAACGAGGCAGACTGCGGGCTGCAAAATTATTTCTTGTGGAATTCATGTTCTCCTACCTGGTTATTTTCATGTCATAGTCAAGCATACATTGATTTTTTTCTATAATTGCAAGAAGTAAATATGTGTAAGATTTTGATTTTTGACGTAGCTTTAACAATTTTGCAGTCATACCGCTAGGATGTCTGCAATGTGGCAGTTTATGTAGTGGCGTCGAGAACTAGAGCATCATGCCGCAGATTGTAGCATAATGTCCCACTCAGTCACATTGTCCTGACACCAGGCCGACCAGTCCTAACATTAACCTCTTCATGCTGAGCGCCTAGCGAGGTAGCTGCTAATACCATTTTTATAAGTCTTTTGGTATGACTCGTCCGGGGTTCGAACCCAAGAAGTAAATAGTATTACAGTTAAAAAGTTCCTGTCTGATTTCTGATATGATGGCAAATACAGTAGGAAGATATCTTGTGTCCTTTGGGTCAGAGTCCTGCTTTGAGGATTAATTATTCACATAGTCTAGTAGCCTGACATACTGCTAATAACGAAACATTCCAGCTAAGGAAGGCAGTTTTATTCATTCTAGCCAAGACTCCAATAATATCTATCACAGAGTGATAAGCGTCATGAATAGAACAGTTTCCATTCGCTGTATTAAATATAACAGAAGTCATGTCTGGCACACCTCTATAAAAAGCTTGTCTTTCTCCACTAGCAAACTTGAATCATCGGCAGCTACTCTCTCACTTCATCGTTACAAACGGTTGGTGTGGGAACATCTTTATCAAGCGCTTGTCTATCTCCATTGACAAATCCGAATTATCAGAAACCTTTCGCATGCCAGGACACGCCTCTGTCAAGCATCTGTCTGTCTGTCTCAAACGGCAAACCCGAATCAGCTGCAAATATTTGCGAGATTAAACGTGACAGAAAGAATGTCAGGAAATACCACTATCAAGTGGTTGTCTTCTCGACTGGCAAACCTGGATCATTATCAACTATTCGCTAGACAAAACGTGCCAGAAGTCATGTCTGAGTACACCTCTATCATGTGCTTGTCTCTCGCCACTGACAAATTCGAATCATCAGCAACTACTGCTAGATAAAACATGCCAGAAGTAATCTCTGTTTACACCTCTGTCAAGTGGCCACTGACAATCCCTAATCTTCAGAAACGAGTTGTTAGATTAAATGTGATAGAAATAATGTCTAGGTACACCTCGATCGAGCGGTTATCTCTCTCCACTGGTGAACCCGAGTCATCATCAAGTGGGTCCCTTCCAAACTGCAGAGGAATTGTTACATTTCTTCCTTCAGAGGTAATCAACAATTACATATCAATTAGAATTCTGCTGGTACAAGTCTGGTTGCGTAATAACGCATATGGTATAGCAGCAGAGAGGGTGGACCCTACAACTTTTTCAGAGGGTCCGTTAGCAAATATAAAGGTTCCTACGAAGGGCTAAAAATAAAGTCAATAACGCTAAACCGAATCCGCTAACCGAACACATTTCGTTGTTGCGGTAAACAGGCCACAATAACGAAATCGACGGGGTTAGTTTGATTTTGTTACTCGTTCGTTGACGTGTGTTTTATTTTTTAAATTTTAGGCGTGTTTTGTTTGCGTCTCACACTCATTTTTTTGTCAGTCCACCCTCTCTGCTGCTGTAATTAAATCATTGTTATATCAATAATGATTGGTGAAACTCACTCAGCTAGACTAGCTCGAGAGCAACTAGAAGCAACCAAGAAATATCTACCTGTCCGTGATTCTGTCAGACAAAAATTACAAGCGCGTCAGCAGACACAAGAAGAATTTGCAGAAGGTGCAGAACAATTATTTAAACCAATTACTGAACCAACAAAGAAAATTGTTTCAGGAACTGAGGCAACATAAAAAGCTTTTGAAACATTGCCTGCCGATATTGCTTGGCGTCTTCGAGCAACTCAACCACCACCCAGGCAACTTCCTCAACCACCACCTGAAATTCAACCACAACCTGAACCACCAAAAACCAAAACCAAAATAGTAGATAAATTTACGCCGGAGGGTATTGCCGCTATTAAAGACCCAGACCAAATAATGAATATTGCCGCATATGGATATTATCAAAGAGAAAAATACGTGAAACCTGAATATATTAATACTCTAAAATATAGCGACTTGTTTAGGGATATATTTCGCATGGCTAATAATACTCCGCAGATCAGGTCTGAGGAAAGTATTAGTCAGTTTGAAATTTTTGACCAGGCGGTGAATGAGTATATTAAACAAGAAAAGCAGGTAAGAGAACAAAGAAAAGAAGAAATAAAACAGAAACTTTAAACAGTAAAAGCAGAAAGGAAATCAAGGAAGAAAAAAACAGTGGAAACAACAGGTGAGAAAGAAGAATTCTATGATGTCCCCGGTACCACTGAAAGCGGTCTTGGTACAATGGGAAGTGGTCTTATTACTCCATGTCCTAACAACGTCCTTGCCGACGTGGACAGATTAGAAATTCTGATTGGTGGAAAACGAGCTGGTAATAATTCTCCTGAAATTATCAACGAAATCTCATCAATTTGTCAACGATTATTTACCGGTGGCATCATGGATATTAACGTATATCGGTCCCTCATTAATGAAATTACCGATGATTATCACAGTGATTAAACAGTTAGATATTATAATAAAATAATCATACACGCTGCTCAACGTGGACCAACTATGGTCGTGGTGATAAATTCGAGATTACCTGTATACAAGACATTTTACGGAGATGGACTCGGCGATGTTGTTCAGGGTTTATTTAGAAGGATAGCCCCAAAAGCAATATCACTTGCAAAGCAACTAGGAATGAAAGCTATTGACGTTGTTCGTGGAAAAGGTATTGGTGCTGTTGGTGATGTTGCCAGTAAAGCATTCTCTGCAATCAAGGATAGACTAGCACGATTAATACGACGAAAACCTCAGCCAGTAAAATTACCCAGCTCTGAAGTGATGCCTACAAGTGTTAGTAAAATAATAAATCAAGCCGCAAATCAAAACTAGCAGAGTTAGCTGATGAAAAGGAAAAAAACTTAGCAGCAAGTCTGATGGCAGGGAGTGGTCTTCGTATTAGACGATGACCAATAACATAACATGTTCAAACGTGTACCTGATCCCGCATTTGACATGGATGCGCCAGTTCTCAAAGATGAATCGGTACGTGATTATCAATATTATTCTTACGACGCACGACAGCCAAATCAGCGTGGACGAATCGAATTACAAGTTCAAGATACAAGTAAATATTTCTTACCCGCTGAAGCATTCATCGAACTAGAAGGTGAAATTTTAAAAACAGATAATACTGAATACGGAGTCAATGATAGTATTGGTTTTGTTAATAAAGGCATCATGGCGTTGTTCGACAGCGCCACGTACATGATCGACGGAAGAAATATTGAATCGATTCAAAAAGATGTTGACGTTGCCACGACGATAATTGGTCTTGCAAGATACAGCGACGATTATGCAAGATCAGCTGGTCCATCAATGATGTTTTACAAGGACACTTCTGATAGTCCTGAATACAACCTGTATGAAATAGGACGACCAAGGAACTTTGCTAGAAATGCCGACGTGGATGTGCAAAGTATGATTATTAATGTCGATCTAGATTACAACTTAGGATATTTAACAAGTCGAAAAATGTTGCAGGGGAACAGCCGAAGATTTTCTTGCGCGATTCCACTATCACATATTTTTGGACTCTGCAGACACGTACGAAAGGTCATTTTTGGAGCCAAACATACAATTGTACTCGTACGAAAAGCAACCGACGATGATGCAATATGGCGACCCGCCGGTGATGCTGGTAAGGTAAAACTGACAAAACTCTCATTGTGGATGCCAGTAATGACTCCAGCAATATCTGAAGAAGATCGGTTACTCGTTTTCATGAGCAGCGGCGGTAAGTCGACGCTATCATGGTTAACAACAACCACAGATGCTGTTCAAAGTACAATTAATGGTTTATTTACGTGGCAGATAGCATCACAACAAGGTATCTTTGCGCCGCTACATATATTCGTTACACTTCAAAATGCTGCACGAGTAAATAATCAAACGAGTAGCGCTATGATATTTGACAAACTCGGTGTTTCCGAAGTTTCATTGAGGATAAACGGACATCAAGAACCATCGGAGGATATTTTGTTGAATTTTGAGCTAAATCATGTGGCGCGTGCATATCATAGATTAATGTCGTTTATGGGGCGTGATCAAAATATTGATACTGGTTTACAAATATCACAGCTGGATTTTACAACATTGTACCCGATTTATTGTTTTTCGCTGAAACATTTGGATTTGTTTAGACAGTCAGTCGTTGACATACATTTTCGAGCTCGTGTTAACAGAGATGCTGGAGCTATTCCTAATTACAGAGCAATCGCCGTTATACTCAGCGATCAAACAATGTTACTTGAAGGTGTTGGTGGACGAATGAGAGTTATTGATGCTCCAGTAGAAAATATGTAAGTGTTAATTTAGAAGTCAGAAATATATCATAAATGTTATATCATCATGTTAGTGTCAGTCTGACTCCTAGTCAGATTAAAAGACTTCAGTCAGCTTCAGCGAAGCGATGTGGAACAAAAAAATCATTAAAACAAGAACAAATGAGCGGTGCAAATAAATTATCGTTGACTGAACGTCAGTTTAAGAAATTCAACGAATCAAAACAATCCAACAAAGGAATGCGAGTAAATCTTTCTTCGGGTGCTATCAGCGACATCGTTAAGACTGGTGGGATATTTCCACTTCTTGCAGCTATCCCAGCATTAATAGCCGCTGCCGCTCCATCTGTTGCAAAAGCTGCTGCGTTAGGTGCAGTTGGGACAGCTGCTGGAATGGCATTAAAGAAAGCAACAGGAAAAGGAATCAAAACAAAAGGAAAGGGTCTGAGACTTCCAGGGTCTCGATACGGAAAAGGATTAAGACTTCCAGGGACTCGCTGATTATTCCCGATGTCTAACTTTTGATTTACTCGACGCTGCTAAGCAATTAAGTATAAAGAATTTCAGAGGTGTTTTTATGCGTGATCAATTACCGAAAAATCCAAATCTGAAAGAAACAGGTATTATTAATCTCGATAAAAGCTCTGGTCGTGGGACTCACTGGGTTGCATATGCAATTGATCCACGTGGTATTGTTTATTTCGATTCGTATGGGTTGGCTCCACCAAAAGAATTTTTAAAATATATCGACAGACTTCAAAGTATTCCAGTCTGGTATTCAACGCTACCAACACAAAAAATAACCGACCCGCCGATATGTAGCCGTGAAGCACTAGCAGTACTTGATGCTGTATCAAGATCAACGAAACCACCTCATAAGACTGTACACGAATATACATTAAATAATCGTTAATCATAATGGTAGATATTTACTGAAGATCAGCTAAAACCAAATCTCAACAAGCACCAAGCGAAGACTTACTCAAGCGAGTAACAACACAAATCAACGACGAATTATCTGACCTGCTCAATCTTGCCAACGTTGACCCAAACGAACTAGTAATATTTCAAAACCGTGAAGGAAAATTAAAGAAGAGTAATATTTCAATCAACGATATTATTATTTGTAATCGATTATCGCGAGAAGGTCTTGTTGCTGTATACGACAAAAATGGCAAACTTGTTCCTAGTGTTGTTAGTCCGTCATCGATCCGAGATAGCATAAGTGAACGAGTGTTACAAGCCGGTGATATAATGAACGGCGTCATTAACATGAGCAACAACAAAATTATTAATGTAGGAGAACCGACGGATAATCTCGACGCTGCAACAAAAAAATATGTAGACGATAACAATATTCCGATGACAACTTCGTTGTCGACGATCAATGATGGAATGACCGCATTTAGAACTGAATTTTTTAATCATGTACAACTGTTTATGAATTTTCGCAGAAACGTAAACAGAACCACTAATGAATTTTTTGGAAGTCAACCAACCGTTGATATTAAACTCGCAGACGTTAACACGAAACTCAACGACATTGTCAGTGGAATTCCTAATATCATTCAAAAAACTAATATGATTAAAATTCCACACAAACAAATTAACAATATCGTGTACATAGTATCATTGGGATCATCAACATGGACACCAAGCGATAACACTATCAAACATACCGCGGAGGTCACTGGCGTGTACAGGCTGTCCGTGTTCAGCTCTGCAAAATTCAGTATATTTACCACGTATATATGGCGTCATTCAACCGATAATTTTTCTGGGACTGTATCTGTAGTGTTAAATAAAGATACCGAAGAAATGTTTATACTGGTATCAGATGATAAAAAATTAACCTCGGCGTCCTACTGGTGGTGCATAGAATTTGTAGCTGAAACACCTCCGTTGTCTTAGACAACGACTTAATACAATATAATGATAGACGTTCAGCGATACAGATACGATCAAGTAACAACATGGCAGAATAAATTAAAAACTATCATCGATGATTATACAGCAAAAATAAAGAAATATCGTAGGTGTGCGGTTGTCGTTGATATCATCGTTTATTCGGTTTCCGCGATTGTTGCTGGAACCGGCGTAGTATTATCAACTTTGACGATGACAGCGCCGATCGTTGTAACAATCATTGTTTTATCGTCAACCACGATCGCTGGAATATTTAATATTATCGCGAAAAGATAAATAGGTGTACAAATAAAAAATTGAACGAGTACACGATGAAATTACACACAGCAACTGTAGCATATTCCAAATTATCATTGATGATTTCTTCGTCGCTTAATGATGGAATAATATCTGACGAAGAATTCAGTATTATAATAAAGATCTACAATGAAGTATTTGATGAAAAAATTCCTGAGCAGGATTTAAAACAATAAAAGTATAATAATGACATCGATGACAACGTCATTGGAATTATTACAACAGATCGTCACTAATACTGCTCCGGTAAGAACCACAATGATATCAGCGAGTTCAACTAATCCTGAATTCAGCATTAATTTTCCAACTGCAATTCCAGCATCCGAGATTGCATTAGAGCAATTACGAGTTTATTATAGTTGGCCAAATATTAGGTCAAAATCGTTTGGTGGACTACAACCGAACAATTCATTAGCATTTGCAAATAAAAACAAACCCTATGGAACTCCTGATTGGCAAGTAGTTAGTATTCCAACGGGTAGTTATCAAATAGAACAGATCAATGAAGAATTCCAGCGCAGAATTAAATCCATCACAGGAAAAGAATCAAAGATTGCCATTACTGTTCACGAGCCAACACTGTCTTCGGCCGTTGAAATATTATCACCGGATTACGCAGTGGACATATATCAGAGTTCAATCAGAACAGTATTAGGATGGCCTGATATTCCACCAGTTTATTCTGGACCACCAGAACCACGCCGAGATGAATTTCTGACAAGTGATCGAAAATTTATCAAAATTCCAGATTACCGAAATGATATTCCGTGGACCATTAATAAATTTTTTACTGATGGACAAGAAAAAAATTCCTGATCTGAGAAGAGACGAAAATATGATGGATATGAGAATTATCACTGTTACAATCCCAGACGTAGTAGATGAATTTAACCGGATGTTTACCAGTGTCAAAACTTTAATCGTTGATCTGACATATTATTACAGCGATGATGTGAAAAAAAAAATATCATAGAAGCAATTCAACATCTGTATTTAATATTATTTGATTTCGAATGCGGATAAATATCATAAAGACCCAGAAAATGCTAAAGATGTAATTAAGAAAGTTTACGAAGAAACATATACTGTACATAAAATCGGTGAATTCAAACAATTAGTGATTGATCTTGTCAAGGAAAATTTTCCACAAATCCTTGAATCATGGAGAAAAATACCCCACCGGCAAATGTTTTAAGACATAATAATAATCCGTACGGTGGCGGCCGTCATGTTTCACCGGGTATTGTCGCGATCGCTGTCAATCTAGCATGTGATGTCATCGACGGCAGTTATCAAGTTGACACTGAAAAATCCAACTAGGTCCAACAAGGATACATTCTGTATTCATTTACACCTCAAGTCCCCCCCCCCCCAGGCTATTTGATTGTATCAGAACCAATCAATGTTGTTTATCTAAAATGTCATAATCCACTCTTATCGCGGATACATTTCAAACTTACTGACCAGTCTGGCCACTTGCTCGATCTGAGGTCAGAAATATTAAATATAAACTTGTATGTAAGATCGTAGATCTCACGCTCATAGAGCGTCATCGTAGAAAACACCAAGCAAAACAAAAATGTCCCTTGACAACATCAAGGACTAAGTCAAGGATAAAATATCTTTTTTTTACCCCGTGATTAGATCAGGATCAGAAATGAATTATCCTGGCACAACGTTACAGGTGACACCGTTAGTTTCGTTGTCACTATAGTCATTTTCACTACCGGTGCTATTGACGCTGGAGTCACACTCGTCTTTATCTTTAGCCAGTAACTCTTCCGTCATCGACATAATATCTCTCAGCTGTTTTATACAAGCGTGTGCAATTCTTTTCGTTTCGAATTCGTGAGATAATTCCGACCTAATCTTTTCGATTGAACGTGAAAGAGGAACAAATAATTTCACCTGCGTATCCGTGATTGCTGCCAGCGATTGTAAAATCGCCTGCTGGATCAACTTTATGAATCTATAATCGGAGTTCAGTGTATATCTACTTTCTGACTTCCGACATTGTAATGATTCAAAATCACTCATTATTTTTTCAGGATCAAGCTCATCAGATATTTTTATACCGCTGTGTTGTAATTGCTTAATAGCAGCAAAAATTGATGTGATGTTTTCGTGGTTCATTGTTTTTTATGTTATAAATTATTTGTCTAATAAATATTTCTGAACGAAAAAATAAATAGTTCTGAATAAATATTTATAAGAAATAAAATATTTTCGAAAATCTGACTAAATTCAACGATTTTAATGGGTATATTACTCGAAAACTTAAAAAATATGATCAAAATTGCAACGTTGTTGGGTAACTTACCCATCAAATTTAGAGAATCTGACTGAATTCGCAATTTTGATGGGTATATTACCCGTCAACGCTAGAAAATCTGACTGAATTCGCAATTTTGATGGGTATATTAACCGTCAACGCTAGAAAATCTGACCGAATTTCATGAAAAAGTAATTCTGAATGAAAGTTATTTCTGAATTAATATATTTCTGAATAAATATTTATAAATATAAAAATATATTTCTGAATTAATATTTATAAAAATAAAAATATATTTTTGAATAAAAATAAACAGCAGCTATGATGTTCAGTCTACCATTCTACTGGGTCCCTTCTGCCGGTAAAGTCTTTTACCAATAAGATCCTAAGAGTTCTTTTCTTTTATTTGGTAAAGGCCTTTCCCACAGGGCACTCTTTCATCGGTTAAGACCTGTCTTATGGTCCACAGGTACCTTATTGAGACTTTTTGGTCCGGCGGACATTCTTTCTGAATGCCCCTATGTGGGTGCTTTCAGTGGTTACGAGTTCACATCATAGCTGCTGTTTATTTTAGGGACGCAAGCGCATAGTAACCCCCCCCCCCAAAAAAAATCAAACCCCGGGGTAAGTGTAAAACTGCACTCGCCAGGTTGTTTGACGTTGGCGAGGGTTACATGGGGCTTTTTTGCTTACGCCCCAAATCTTAAATTAAATGGCATCCCAGGGCCACAAACCATCGACAGCGTCAGTCATGGGGTTCGAACTCAAGACCTTGAGTACGAGAGTCAGACGTGCTACCAATGCACTATGAGTTCCACTTACAAATATACGTTTCAAATATATATATATATATATAGCTATCTTAGCCCTGTCACCCGACGTTGTCATGATAAGTATTATACTATCAGAACATTTTTCTGATTCTGAATAAAATCTGCAATTTTATATATTTCTGCCGTTTCTGCCTTGTTAAAATATTATATTTTCAAGCCTCTTGACACAGTCAAGGCAGAACTATCTAGTAATGAATGCATGGATCGATATATGCCAGTTCTATCTAGACAAAAAAAAAATCGATAATGACTACCGCGTACATGGCTTAATATATAAATCCACTATCACGGAATTCAATATCATCTTCACAACATCCAAGAATAAATTCCTTGACAACGTCAAGAATTCAGATTTTTCTGTTTGATTATATTCCTCAGACTTCAGTGTTCGAGGGATTAGATGTGTATCACTGAATATAAATGTGTGGTCATGTATACGCAATAACAAAAAAGGGAGACAACTACTTGATTGCTCTATCAGCGATGACGGATTTATCTCGCTTCATTGTACATACCGGAACGTGATCTTTTGTTTTAATTTTTTCGAAAATGCTGATTTGGTAATATTATCTGCCACATATTGTACTGAATTCGGGTGAATACCAAAATATTTACCAGCCGCATTTATAGAATTAAAAATTCTCTCTTCACCAGTCTCTGTATTTACAGATTTAATAGTCATCTTTTCAAACATTTTACATCTCCCAGTATTTCCAAGTGCAGAATTCTGACTTGGTGTAACAACTTCAAGATTACATAAAGAGTTATTTTGTTTATTACCGTCAATATGGCTAATTACAAGTCCGTCTTCGATGACCCCATGAAAACATTCAAATATGAACCTATGAGATAGATACATTTTATTTCCAGCACGGAATTTGAGATAACCAAAACCATTGTCAGAGCCGACTGACCTTTTTAATTTGCAATTTCGGATGACACCATCAGGAGACGCTTCATAATTTTTAATGATGGGATGTTTAACACACTCATTTTGCTCCATTTTATATAGTAATACTATTTGTCTAAATGATTATTTTGAAAATCTGACCAGATCGTCTTCAGCGGTTTTTATGGGAGATTCACCTGACGACTTCTTATCATAATATCGTTTCAGTTCTCTGTATCTTTTACCACCGCATTGCACACATAACCGTGTTTCTCCTCTGACTCCAACACCACATCGTAAACACGGTTTGGTCGTAGACTACCTTTTCGAAAACGTTGCATATGTTGACCACAAAATTCATTTACGCATGATTTATTACAAGGAAGAGAAAATCCAATCATAAGCCATTGGCATTTATTTTCTGTTTGAATCATTATATATATATATATATATATATATATATATATATATATATATATATATATATATATATATATATATATAATTCAAGTTTAATTAAACATATATTTGTCTTAAGTATAGTATGGAGGAATTTGAGAGATTATCCATAACTGAACCTTCCATCGTCTCGGCGGGAGCAAGATTTGATCTTGACAAACTACAGAAATCTAAATTTAATTTTTCGATGCAAGATCTGGCTTTGATAAATAGAGATATAATCAATCGTATCCGTGAAGCCAAGAAAGAATTTCGCAATGATGGTGCGGCTCATACTTGGTCGACATTCAGGATCATAAACGACACCAGCAGTGTTGTCGATGCTAGAATGAGTGACGAACGAGGTAAAAATAGTATCAACTATCTCGACAATCAGAGATATATTATTCTAGTAAAATTTATTGTGCAGACAGATGCTGACACGTGGATTATCCGTGATAAACGTGACCCTGTACGACTTCATACTGGAAATATTACTGTTACATTAAATAACAAATCAAAACCAGGAATATTGACTGGTATTGATAAACCGTATTTTGAACGAACGTATCCTGTAACTGCAGTTATTTATGCGATATATCCGCTAAATGATAAACCTAGCGTTAATAATCTCAAACCAATGAAATTGTCAAGGGGACTAAACTGCGTAGCTGAGCGAGTTGTAGAATATTTCTCAAAAGTAATACTCGGAAACGGTTTAACGGATCTAAGACGTAAAATAATAAATGCGTGGGCAGAAACAGTTAAAGATACCGGAGCATCTATCAGTGACGTTGCTAAGCTAGAAAAGAAATTAAGATTTCCAATAACAGTAAAAACACTAACCGGAGAAATTTTGTACAAACCAAAATATACAAAAAATGGAACTCCTATAGCAATCATTGATCATAATGCACATGCATGGACTAATGCTGTAAAAATATTTCCACGGGATAGGACAGTTAAATTTTATAGAGATTATATATTTGACGTTATCAGTGATATTAGTAAGAACGATCCTGTATCTGTTTGGTTATTTCAAAGTTCAGATTCGTATTACAATCAATTTGTAAGGCCTAACGGAGAAATTTATCGTGCAGAATCTCTTCATGAAAAAATGAAGAATCTTGCATTGAAATATAATTCTGATGATGCTGAAGTTGAACGATTACTGAATAATTGTTTTACAGTTCCATCGGTTGCGGCTCACTTTGCTCAAGAGAAAAATTCATGGAAACCGACACGATTAGAATTTCTTGAAGAGATCCAGCACAGTTGTGTCGAATACGGACACGGCGGATTGTGGAATACTAAATACGATTATAGCGATATTATATCGGTGGATATGGTAGCGTGTTATCCTGGAAGTTTTCTTGGATACGGAGAATGTTCTGAATACTTTAAAAGATTCGGACATCCCGCACACGAGATGACCAGAGTTGCGATAAATGGATTCTTACCTGATTTTGACCTAACTGGATTTGCTTGTATAGAGTCATTCGAGTTTGCAAAAAATCTGCATCCGATTATTTATGTTTGGTTTGGAAGACATTTCTCAGAAACAAATTGGGCTCCAATAGTGTTATTACGATACAAGCTTGATACTGGGATGCTATTGTCGTTACGCGTGAACGAAGCTATTATATCATATCGTCCGCAGAAACAAGTTTGGTTACCACAACCGCTGACAGAGTCAGATGATATCCTGGTATGATTGATCATGAAAATAAAGTTGCAAAAGATCTTGGTAGGAAAATAATCGGTAAGTTTACTCAAGGAGGATCATATGATCATAAACGAATGTGTACAAGATTAATTATGGATGATGCTGAGCTCGATTTTATAATTGCTGATGCAACGAAAAAAAATACATTTATGAGTCGGAGTAATGCTTATTTATCAGACGGGTCTAAATTAGGTACAATCGTGAGTTATATTGATGGTAAGTCTCCGCAATTTACTCATGCAAGATCTTCTATGCTCGCGTACGTTTCCATAAATGTATTATCGATGATAAATAGATTTTTTCCTCGTTACGCGGTTAGAGTTGCCACGGATTCATTTTATATAAATAAAGCGCATTTAGATTTGCTAAAAAAACGCTACTCGGTAAAGACGAATGGGGATCATGGAGAATAAAACAAGAAAATATACTCGACTATTCAGAATATGCAGACGTTGAAATCAGGGAAATATTTTATAGCAATCATAATCAAATATTAACATCGACAGCACCATATGTGTTTGATCCTGTGGCCAGACATAAAACCGTTTATCTCAATGGACCTGGAGGTTCTGGAAAAACAACACGTGCCATTGAATTATTTCGCCGTAGTTTGAAGAACTCCGTTGATATGATTGTTCTGACACCTACACATAGACTAGCCAGAGAAATAAATGAACGAGGAGTAAAATCTCAAACTTATCATGGTTTCTTTAGATGGTGCGGGGATACGTGGACACCTTAATGAATGGGTAAGAAATATACACCCCGGATTATCATCTGGGATGAAATTTGTACAGTATCGTTAGAAATATTAAAAATATTTCTTGATTGGTTACTGACAAAAAATACTGCTGTGATAATGTGCGATGATCATGGTCAACCACCACCTTTCGTTGGGCAGTCTCCGCACGAGTGGTTAAGAACGTTTGTGGATTATTATGAAGAAATAACCGATGATCATAGAGCTATTGATGAACCTCTGAAAGAATTTAAAAGATTAATCAGACTACAGCCAGATAAAATACAATGTGAGATAATGCGTGAAATAATTCATGAAACTCCTGTAAATGATTTTTGGAATGTATGGAGACCAAATGATTTAATAGTTGCGTGTAGAAAAATAGTTCGTGATGAATTGCAAGAGAATTTATTTCTGTTACATAAAGAAAAGTTTTCAAATCTACCCGTACCATTATGTTATCGCCCAGCAGATACTCGACGACAAAATATTGAAGTTGAGATTCCAGGAACAAAAGAAAAACAAAATCTTGTATTGAATGATATTGTTTTGGTTGATGTTAATGTTGAGAGCGCGTTGATCATGGAGAAAACTCCATGGAAGCTAGGATATGCTATAATGACTCATTCGTCACAAGGACTAACTATTACTGATACAAATATCTGGATTGTCGATGATAGAATCGAATGGTCAAATTTAGTTTATCTCGCAGTATCTCGAGTCAGAAGAATATATCAACTACACAGGGTTATTATGAAATTTACAGAAAATAATAATCAAACTGCTAGCAATGGCGTAATAAGAAAAAAACTATTTGGTTATAAGCAATGTGATAAAAAAAAAAATAATCGCGACTTTGATATTGATACTGAATTGATCATGACATTATAACAACTACAAAATAATCATTGTGCAATTTGTAACTGTAATATGCTATGGGAATATTCGAGTAATAATCCAAGACAGTTCACCGTAGACAGAATTAGTAGTGATCTTGGTCATACTCGTGATAATGTCATATTGACATGTCTTGAATGTAATCGACGTAGAGGTGCTAGTTTGCAAAAGTGAACGCGGTGGTAACTGTGTGTCCTCAGGAATTACTTGTAATTGTTCGCGTACAAATCCACGCTAAGGAGCATTTGAATCTAGTCTGTATATGGCATGTCTACCAGTAGATCTAACCACGCTAGAAATTTTATGTGTAGTCACACTCCAGATAGGATCAGTTGCTCTTTTTTTACCCCCTTCAAGTTCATCAGGTTCATATAAATACCTTACAGTCACATTACCTAACACTGGCTGTTTTGAAAAGTCACGTCGTTGTCCGTAACCATCGCTACGGGGTATATGTTTTTTTGTAATTGCATTAATAGGTTTCATAGAAGTTGCACGAGTAATTTCATTATTTAACGCAGTTATCACACTTGGTAATCTTGCAACCCATTCGCGAGATCTTGTATCTGCCTGAATTATTTCCTTCGCATACTGATATCCAAATAACCGCTCAGCGAGTGTTCGATTAAACCGTTCAACTATTGCCTGATCACGATGAATTTCAGTGTGTCCTCGTCTGATTTTAACGTTATGTTTTTTCATCAGCGATGATACTGCACCAAGAAATTCTTTGCCAGGATCAACTTGTAGCAACTGTGGCCATCGCAAAGGTCCTCGTTGATAAATTCGTTCAAACGCAGATGCAACTTCAGATGTTGTTTGTGTTGATAGCGGCTCCGCTTCTTTATATCTACTTGCAACATCAACGACAGTTAATGCGTATTTGTATGTGCGTGATTGACGTCCACGTGTTTTAATAGTATCGTGCGGTAAAAACAAAATATCTGCTTGATGAACTTCATTGGGAACGCTGACATCAAAATATGCGTACTGAATTCTTTTAGGTGGACGTAGATAGATTTGCCATGTTGCCTGTCGTGCTAACCACGCTGCAGCAACAGCACGTGAGCAAGTTTGCTAATAGCTGCTCTGCCCTTCCAATATCCTCTTGGGCTATAATAAATGGATTCCATTATAATAATCATATAATTAATTACCTAGCCCCTAGCATTATTTTACCTTTCATAGCAGATTTTACTAGAAAACTAGCGAGTTTTTCTCTGAGAGATTTATCAGGTATAGAATTTAACGCATGAAACAGTTTCACATCTGCGAGATGCCGTTGTTGTAAATCTTTGCTTTTATACGCAACATCATGAGCATGACACGCTTGATCAATCTTATTTATTGGATACTCTCCTGGTCTTGGTTGATCTCGTTCGTCACGTCAGATATCAAGTCGAGTTCCAGGACCACAATAATTGTATCCGGGTTGATGTATTTCCCCGGGATACTTCGCCCAAGGAACCCCTGGTACTTTTCCCAACGAAGCGGCGATATCACCTCCTGGCTTTGTACTAGACGAAATAAATTTGTATTTTTTTGTACCACACTTTTCACACTTACCTGTAAGTGCGCGTCTTTTTTATTTTTTGTTATCATTGTTGTTAATCCAGTGGTGGAAGTGGCTGCCTTGCATCGAACACAATATAAATTCATATTGTTTATCATATGGATATAATTGACTTTTCGGCGACACGAAAACAAGAGCCAGTCAAGCATCACCCAGCGCTACCGAATTCTATTAGAATGATAATAATTGGGCCATCTGGAAGTGGTAAGACGCTATTATTGCTTAATCTGATAATGAGATGGCTCAAGTGGGATAAATTGTATTTAGTAGCACCATCTGTAGATGATCAACAATGCTATGAAGTACTTAAAGATTTTAATGAAAATGCAAAGTTGCTGAATGAAGACGGTAATGATATTATTGATTTTATTACCAGTATTGATGAAGCGCCATCTGTAGATGATCTTGATGGACTTATTGATAATTTAGTAGTATACGACGATGTCATGCTGGGTAACAATCAAATCCAGCTAGGATATTTTCCAGAGGTAGACATAAAAATACAGATGTGATTTATGTTACCCAACATTATACACAAATTCCAAAAGTGATCAGAGATAACTGTAATATTTTAGTTGTGTTTAACGGAGTTGATAATCATACGCTGCAAAATATTTATTATACTTGGTGTTCAGGGGACATGGATATGATTAAGTTCAAAAACTTTTTTTCAAAAGCACAAGCTACTCCGTTTGGTTTTATAACAATAAATTTACATGATCCGAGGTCGAGATATTGTAACGGACTTGATACAATATTTGGATAAAAATCACAGCAGCAGAGAGGGTGGACTGACAAAAAAATGAGTGTGAGACGCAAATAAAACCACGCCTAAAATTTGAAAACAAATACGTCAACGAACGAGTAACAAAAACGAACTAACCCCGTCGATTTCGTTATTGTGGCCTGTTTACCGCAACAACGAAATGTGTTCGGTTAGCGGATTCGGTTTAGCGTTATTGACCTTATTTTAGCCCTTTGTAGGAACCTTTATTTTTGCTAACGGACCCTCGGAAAAAGTTGTAGGGTCCACCCTCTCTGCTGCTTTTTGTAAAGAGTCAAACATGCATTCGCATGACAATATGCAGTGTGCATTTCACATATTAATATATAACATTAACAGTGTACATTTCACATACTAATTTATACCATTATCAAGGTACATTTCCTCTACTAATTTATAACAATATCGTGTACATTTCATGTATTAATTTATAACATTATCAGTGTACATCTCACATATTAATTCATAACATTATCAGTTTACATTTCATATACTTTGTACAAAATTGTCACTTCTTTAATCAGCTGATATATTTTAATTTAACAGAGCTTTTCATGGGAATTGTTGTTGTTGTTGCTGCTGTTGTTGTTGTTGTAGGGATTAATGCCATGTTTCACTACAATATAGGCTATACATGGCGGCCAGTACAAATGTTGGAAGAAGAATCCGGGAAAACCCCAAAAAGAACTACCGACCCACGATAAGCTACTGGAAAGCTTTCTCACTTACTCAGATTGGCCGAGCCCGAGACTCGAACCCACACAGACAGAGGTTTTTCATGGGATTTGGGGTAATTGTTAGAAATAATGTAAACTTCTTCGTTACATGTATCAGCAGATTCATAATTTATGTGTTGGGAAAAAGTCAATATTTTATATAATGCGATAGGTGTATGTTTCAGTTTTTTCACACCACTGAATAGCTAGTGTCACAAAAATAAATTCCATGCTTACTGGTAACCTACCACATTTTATAAATATCGCGAGTTTTGTCTTCGAATATTTGGACCTATACGAGAAATCTGAAATATCACCAAACAATCACAATGATATTCTTCGTGGAAGTGTTATTTAAATGAGTATGAGTAACAATGTACGCGTCATCCATGGTCATCAAAATGTAATCAGCATGCTATTATGTAAGGTGATTCTTTAATGATCTGGAACAGCACACAGGTTAACCACCCTATAGAAGGCTTTATTATATTAAGTTTTGGAAATATACAATAGCGCGAGAATACATTTCAGCTGTAATAGAAAGTTCTGGGTGCAACACATGCGAATTCAAAAGTGAATCCAAATCGGTGTAAGTGGTAATTGGAAAGAAATTTAGATGTTAAATTAGTTTTGTCTAGTATTGCTCTCCTCCATTTAGATGCTAAATCAGTTGACTCTAGCATCAATGCCCTCCAAGTACAAGATTACATGTTATCGTACAGCACCATGGGTTTTCCTTTATACGATTATATAAATACGTGTCATTTCAATGTTACATGTAAAAATGCTGACGACCGAAAGACTCGAACCTGGATCCAACGAATGCTAGCCAGGCGTTATATTTCGTAAGCTCTTTGAGTAAATGTCCCATACAGATAAACGTGCCACAGCAGTTCGTGGAAAGTGAGAAAAAAATAATTTTGGGTTTAAATACGTCTAACACCGTTAATTGTCAAAAATACAATGGCAAATAAATCTTTGTAACAATTCAAAAGTAGCCGATGTCAAAATATTTATGTATGCATAAACGTTGATTACCTTTTAAAGATAGGAAAGAGCTTGGCAAACGGGGGGGGGGGGATGGGAACAGATCATTGGAGAAATAAAAGAACGCCAAAATACCTAACAATACATTCGGCTGGTGGGGGGAGGGTGAAGAGAGGGAATGGTAATGGGTTTAGATAGGCAAACTCTCTGGAATGAATTATTCACTCACATGAAGCAGTATTGCATACACGTATTGTACACCAGTCTAACAGCTTCTAATCTTCTAATACACGAAGAATTACTTATACAATGAAATAACATTAGCATTAGTTTAGGCATATATATATATATATATATATATATATATATATATATATATATATATATATAGATAGATAGATAGATAGATAGATAGATAGAGAGAGAGATTATGCAACGCATCATAAAAATGACGTCACTTTGCTAGGTAGCTAAACTTACTTCATTTTAATCATTATCGAAACTTGTGATATTTATCCTGAGAAGCTGTTATTTTCCCTTTCGTGATCCCATCATAATCCCTTATACTGAACAGCTAAATGTGACATCATCCACTCCCCATCATAATCGCTTACGATTAACAGCTAAAAGTGGCATATTCCTCTTTGGGACCTCATCATAATCCCTAATGGTCAACAGTTAAAAGTGATATCTTCCCTACAAGTACCGAACTATAACCAAACATCATTGCCTATTGTGTCAAAAATAACATCATTGTATATTGTGCTACAAATGACATCATTGCCTATTGTGCTACAAATGACATCATTGCCTATTGTGCTACAAATGACATCATTGCCTAGCGTATTAAAAATGACACCTTTGCTGAGCATGCTAAAATGACATCATTACCAGCAGCAGAGAGGATGAACAGACCACTTTTGTAGCAGGGTCCGTTCTCCAAATTTAAAGTTCCTACGAAGGCTGAAAATAAGGTCAATAACGTCAAACCGAAGCCTCTAACCGAGCGATTTCCATACAGGGGGAAACAGACCAAATCGTGTGGGTTAGCTCCATTTTGTTACTCCATCACTGACGTACTTTTTCAAATTTTAGGTGTCTTCGTTTGCGTGTTGCCCACTCACTGTTGGTTGTCACCCTGTCTGCTGCTGTAATTAAATCATTGCTATATCAATAATGATTGGAGAACCACTCTCAGCCAAATTAGCTTGAGAGCGACTAGAGGCAATTAAGAAATATCTACCCGTCCGAGATTCTGTTAAACAAAAATTACAACAACGTCAACAAACACAGGAAGAATTTACAGAAAGTACAGAACAGTTATTTAAATCGGTCACGAAGGCTACCGAAGAAGGTACAAAGGCTACCAAAGGTCTTCTTCCCACGTTGGAGAAAACCGCGGCAGCGACTGGAAAGATAGCCGAGCAAACTAAGCAAACAAAAAAGAAAGAACTTAAGGCTGTAATAGCTGCTGCTCAACCAATGCGAGAAATATTTGAAGGTATTAATCTAGCTCGTGCTGAAATAGGTGATATAAAGGAATGTATACCAGAACCAGAAGCAGAACCAGAACAAGCAAGAGCCAAAATTGATGTGAATGATACATTTACCGAACATTACATTAAACACATCAAAAAAATTGATAGCATGAGAGAATTACCTTTGTTTGCCACCGTAAGTTTTGATCAAAGAAAAAAGTTTTGAAACCCTTTCTGGTTCGTCTCAATATCTACGCCAGAAACTTCAAACAGTTCAAAACACAGCTTCTCGGATCATCCTTAAAGTACCATGATCAGAGCACGCCTCCCCCCCCCCCGGCTCTGTACCCTACACTGGCTATCCATTCGATCCAGAATTAAACACAAAATTTGTTCTCTGTGCTATGTCTCACTGACGGGCTCCAGTCCAACATACCTATCAGACCTCACTCTTGTGTACACACTAGCAAGATACTTACGCTCCTCATCTGACACTCGTATTCTCATTATTCCCACTATGAAAATGAAATCATATGGACAACGTTCTTTTGCATACCAAGGTCCAGCAACGTGGAACGAGTTGACCACTGAACTTAAACACAAAGACACAGTGATCTCATTCAAGAGCGCTCTTAAAGCTCACCTATTTCAACTGCAAGAACAGACTTAATAACCTAATAATGTTTCCTTACCTTAAATATTTACAGCATGTTTTCTGTTTTCTAATTTCGTGGTGTTTGTTTTAATTTTTGTAATCATATCATTATATGTTTTTTAAATGTTGTCAAATGTTATAAAGCGCTTAGAGCTTCCAAAGATTAGGCGCTATACAAAGTCCTCATTATTATTATTATTATTATTATTACGCTGATGATGTTGTAGGTCGTGAAGCTTGGTACAAATGGATATTTCGTATACACTATGGAACTGATGAGGCCCGAAATAGTGATCTAAGATATATCGCAATTAGCAATGGAATAGATTACTATTTTTCAGAATTACAACAACAACAACAACAACAACAACCACAACAATAACAAAAACAACAACCACAACAAAAAGAAGAATGACAAGTACAACAGTTACTACAAGAACAACTACAACAATCAAGACAAAAACAACCACATAAACAGCATCCACAAAAACAACAACAACAAAAAGAACAACCAGTCCAATATTAAGTGAGGAGGAAGAATGGCAAGACGCTCCCGGCGCAACTATAAGGGGTATAGCCACTCGGGGAAGTGGTCTTATTACTCCATACCCGGACATAGACAGACTAGATAGAAATTCTCATCGCGGGGAAACGAGCCGGTAATAATTCCCCAGAAATCATCAATGAGATAACATCAATTTGTCAACGATTATTTACAGGCGGTGTCATGGATATTAATGTGTATCGGTCCCTCATCGATAAAATCGTTGATGATTATTCCCGCAGTGATTGATTTAGGGTATGCAATTAGATCCGTGTCAAGAAAATTAGATGATCATACATAATGCTAAACGTGCCCCAGCCATGGTCAGGGTGATAAATTCACGATTACCAACCTATAAATCGATTACTGTGATGGACTTGGTGATGTTGTTCAGGGTCTATTCAGAAGGTTAGCCCCAAAAGCAATAGCGATTGCAAAGCAACTGGGGATGAAAGCTATTGACGTTGTTCGTGAAAAAGGTATTGGAGCTGTTGGTGATGTTGCCAGCAAATCATTCTCAGCAATCCGGGATAGACTAGCACGATTAATACGACGAAAACCTCAGCCAGTAAAATTACCCAGCACGGAAGGGATGCCTGCAAATGTTAGCAAAATAATAAATGAAGCTGCAAATCAAAAACTAGCAGCAATGGCGTTGCCATCGATGACCAGCAAAAAAGAAAAAGAAAGAAATATAGCAGTTAGTCTAATAGCTGGAAGTGATCTTCGAGTTAGAAAAACACGATAATAATAAAGATGTTCAAACTTATACCTGATCCCGCATTTGACATGGACGCACCAGTACTCAAGGATGAGTCTGTGAGCGATTATCAGTATTATTCGTATGACTCACGTATACCCGACGCACGTGGAAGAATCGAATTACAAGTTCAGGATACAAGTAGATATTTCTTACCCGCTGAGACATTAATTGAGATCGAATGTAGACTTTTAAAAGTGGATAATACAGATTACGGAATTGGTGATCGAGTTGGTTTTGTTAGCAATGGTGTTATGGCGTTATTTAACAGCGCCACATACATGATTGACGGAAGAAATATTAAATCATGCCTGGAAAACGTCGACGTTGCCACGGCAATACTTGGCCTTGCGCGATATAGCGATGATTACTCGAGATCAGCTGGTCCATCAATGATGTGTGCCAAGGACATATCTGATTATCCAAAAAACAGAAATGTAACAATGAATGCAGCTGCATCGATGAATGAAAATCACAATGTAGGATATACAGGACGCCGAGCAATGCTGAACGACAATGAAGCATTTTCATGCGTGATTCCGCTGTCACATATATTTGGATTTTGCAGAAATGTCCGCAAGGTTATATGTGGCGCCAAACATACAATCGTGCTTGTCAGAAAAGTCACCGACGACGATACAATATGGCACGCTGAAGAAATTAATCCAGCTGCAACAGCGGCACTTCACGGAAAAGTAACGCTGACGAAACTTTCATTGTGGATTCCAGTAACTTTCTTTTATGGACAGTGGCGGTAAATCAACGTTGTCATGGTTGACTATGACTACAGATAGTATTCAAAGCAACATTAATGGTTTATTCACATGGCAGATAGCATCACATAAAGGTGTCTCTGCACCGCGACATATGTTTATTGCTTTCTAAGATGCTGCACGAGTAAACGCACAGTTACGTACCATTATGATATTTGACAAACTTGGAGTTTCTGAAGTTTCTTTGAGAATAAATAGACATCAATAACCATCTGAGGATACTGAATTTTGAGAACAACCATGATGCACATGCCTATCATCGGTTGATAACATTTATGGGGCGTGATCAAAATGTTGATACTGGCCTGCAAATATCTCAGCGGGATTTTACAACACTGTATCCGATATATTATTTCCCACTAGAACACTTGGATTTGTTCAAACAATCAGTTGTTGACATACACTTTCGAGCTCGTGTAACAAGAAGAGTAGCTGTTGCTAAATACAGAGCAATATATGTTATACTCAGCGATAAAACAATGCTACTTGAAGGTGTTGGTGGTCGCATAAGAGTTATTGATGCCCCAGTAGAAAACATGTAATCACTCATGATATTATACATGTCATATCATCATGTCAGTCTGACTCCTGGTCAGATTAAAAAACTACAATCAGTATCAAAAGAAAACTGTGGAGTAAAAATATCGCTTAAAAGAGAACAAATCGCAGGCGGCTAAAATAAACTATCACTGACAGAACGTCAACTCAGGCACTTCAATGAAGCCAAACAATCGAAGACTGGTATACAACTTACTCTTTCTGCGATTGCCATTAAAGACATCGCTAAGACGGGTGGTATATTTTCACTTCTTGCAGCTATACCAGCGTTGATAGCCAGTGTTCATAGCCGCTGCAGCCTCAGCTGTTGCAAAAGCTGCTGCGTTGGGTGCCGTTGGAACTGCTTCTGGGATGGCATTAAAGAAAGCAACGGGTCACGGAATGAAAAGATATAAAAAAGAGAAAGGATCTAAGACTACCAAGAACTCCACCGTGGTACGGAAATGGTTTAAGGCTTCCCGGGACACTTCGTTGATTCTTCCTATGTCCAGTTTTGATTTACTTGATGCTGCTAAAAAACTAAACATCAAAAACTTCAGAGGTGTTTTTTGCGTGATCAGTTACCGCACAAACCAAACAATGTTGAAACTGGTATCATTAATCTCGATGAAAGTTCACGTCCTGGTACTCATTGGGTTGCGTACGCGATTGATCCACGTGGAATTGTTTACTTTGACTCATACGGGGTAGCTCCACAAACAGAGTTTTTACGATATAGTAATTAGTTGGTGATATTCCAGTGTGGTATTCAACGTTACCAACACAAAAAATAACCGACCCACCAACATGTGTCCGTGAAACCCTCGCTATGCTTGACGCGATTTCAAAATCCTCAATGCCACCTCATAAAGCCATGCACGCGTACACTGTTTTAAAAAATGATTAAATGAATAATGGTAGATATTTCCGGAAGATCAGCTAAAACTAAAACTCAACAAACACCAGGTGAAGATTTACTCAAGCAAGTAACGAAACAGATAAATGATGAATTATCTGACCTATTAAATCTTGCAAATATTGATCCAAACGAACTTGTGGTATTTCAAAACCGTTAAGGCAAATTAATGACGAGTAATATTTCAATCAACGATATTAATGTTCGTGCTCAAGGAACGCGAGAAGGTATTACACCTGTATATGACCGACATGGCAAACTTGTCCCTAGTGTTCTTACTCCATCATCGATCCGAGATAGTATAAGTGAACGAGTACTAAGGACCGGCGATACAATGACTGGCGGCCTCGACATGAACAACAATAAAATTACCAACGTGGGAGAACCTACTGGTGATTTTGACGCTGCAACAAAGAAATACGTGGACGATAACAACATCCCGATGACAACTTCGTTGTCGACGATCAACGATGGAATGATCGCAGTTAGAACTGAATTTTCCAACCACGTACAGTTGTAGCTGAATTTTCGTAGAAACGTAAACAGAACCATTAGTGAATTTTTTGGAAGTCCAGTAAACGTTGACATAAAACTCGCCGAACTTAACTCGAGACTCAACGATGTAATCAGTGGAAATCCTAACGTGTTGAAAAATCTAATCTGATTAAAATTCCTCACAAGCAGATCATCAGTATCGTATACACAGTATCATCAAGATCATCAATATGGTCACAGCAAAATGACACTATTAAACACATCTCTGAAGTGTGGTATGTATAGGCTGTCCGTGTTCAGCTCTGCAAAATTTAGGATATTTACCACATTTCCATGGCGTCATTCAACCGGTAATGTTTCTGGAACTGTGTCTGTTGTGTTAAATGAAAATGCCGAAGAAACATTTATACTGGAACCATCTGAAAAAAAATTAACCTCAGCGTTTTACTAGTGGTGTCTGGAATTTGTCGCTGAAACACCTCAATTAATTACTTAATAAAAATATAATGATCGACACTAATCAACACAGATACAATCAGGCCTGTGAGTGGCAAATTAAAATAAAATATATCGTTGACGAGAACAGCACAGAAGTAAACAAATATCGCAGACGTGTCGTTGTCGTTGTCGTTGTCGTAGTTGTGTATTCAGCGTCCGCTATCATCGCTGGAACTGGTGTATTGCTATCAGCAGCAACGATGAAGTTGCCAGTAGTTGTAACAGTTTGTGTTTCAGCTACAACAACAGGTTCTGGTATTCTTGATATCATTGCAAAAAATAATCTACGTGAACAAACGCAAAATTACACGAGTACACAGTAAAACTGCACGCGGCGATGTTCGCATACTCTAAACCATCGTTGTGGATTTCGTCGTATCTCAGCGACGGAATATTATCAGATAAAGATTTCACAGAAATAATTAAGATTTACAACGAGGCATTAGTAGATGAGGAATCAGAAAAAAAAATCCTGATTTAAAATCCTGATTTAAAATAAAAATGTCGTCATCGCAAAAACTACTAAAACAGATCGTCACAATATATAGCACCGCCAAAAACCACATTGTGCTGTGCATCATTGATTGTTAAATCAACTTTATGAATCTATAATCAGCTGGTAATGTGCATTTATTTTCAAAATTTCGTTGTTGTAATGATTCAAAATAACATATAATTTATTCGGGACTAAGTTCATCAAATATTTTCATACCGTTATGTTGTAATTTTTCAATCGCAGAAATAATACCATTAATAATTTCATGATTCATTATATAAAAATATGTATTTGAAATAAAAATAAACATTGTACACAACACATATTTACAGCACAATCCCCATGTGAACTCCTAGATTGCGAAACGAATTCTAGCAATTTCAGAGGGTGATTTACCCCCATGTGAACCCCTAGATTACCAAACGATATTTTAGTAAGTTCAGAGGGTATATGGACAGCGCAACATATAATCTTAACTAACTTAATTCTATGGACTTAATTAACTTAATTCTATGGACAGCACAACCCCAATGTGAACTTTCTAGATTGCCAAACGACATTCTAGAAAGTTCAGAGGGTGACGAAACAGACACAACCCCCATATGAACCCCTAGGTTACCAAACGATATCCTAGCAAGTTCAGAGGGCAATCCGTATTTTCTATTGGACGGCACAACATACAAGTACCGTATTTACAGTATATATAATCTTAATTCTATTGGACAGCACAGATACATATAAACTTAATTATAGTACTTAGCTCTAAGGACATCACATACACATAAACGGGGCCTTCTCTACGTTCAACAGATTTCTGCACACCCTTCCCCATAATCTACCCCGGGGAGTACAAAAGTGCACCCACCACGTGGTAACATTGTGGGAGAGTGTATTTTTCTCTGTTGAATTTCGAGGAAACTGGGCAGAGCCCCACTTATTATGAAAAATTTGGCATCGTACCGCCACCACTGACAATGTGTCAGTCGCGGAAATAGAACTCAAGACCTCGAGTACAAATATTCGACTCTTTAACATTGCACCACAGACCCATATTTACAAGTATACGTTTCAGAAATTATTATGAAGTTACCTATGATGAATAAATAAACTGCAGCGTGGATCTAAAATAAATTCACACACCGTTTCAGAAATTATTATGCTGAATAAACTGCAGTGTGAATTTATTTTAATTTCTAAAATAAATCTGCCGGATGTCGTTTGTAAACAGATGTCCCTGACATTCTGAGCGGCGTATTCAATGTACATACAGGTCTATTGCGTACCTGGAAATTCTAAAAAATAACTTGCCTGGAATTCACGCAAGATAATGTACATCAAACTTATGAACGATCTGAAATTATCAGGAGAGTTAAAGATGTAAATATCATTTTCTGTTCCAATTATACTGTTCCACTGACTACAGACAATTAAGTTACTGAATACGACACACACACACACACACACACACAGAAAAAAAAAATCACGACGGCGCAGTAGCATGCGGGACAACTGCTTAATTACTCTATCAGCGAAGACGGAGGAATCTCCTTTCATGTCTGTGACATTTAAATATAATTCGCTGATCATATTTATTTGAAAACGCTGACTTGGTTAATTATCCGCGACACGTTGTACTGAAGGCATGCAAAAATCAAAATATTTAGCAGCTGAATTTATCGAAGGAAACATCATTTCTTCGCCTGTCTCTACATTTATGGACTTAATAACCCTCCTTGCAACCATTTTGCGCATACCAGTCTCACCGAGTTTGCAATTCTGACTTTGTTTAACAACTCGCAAATTATTTAAAGAGTTATCAAGTTTCCTGCTATTGATGTGATCGATCAAGAATCCATCTTAGAATAACCCATAAAAACATTCGCAGATGAATTTATGTGAGTAATAACGTTTATTTCCCTTAGTATTGAATTTCAGATAACCAGTATTATTAACAGTCACGACTGGCTTTTTCTAATCGACAGTACCATCACGAGATTCCTCATAATTCTTGATGATGGGCTGCTTGACAAATTCATTTTTTTGTTCCATTTGCATAATAATATTATTTGTCTAAATTATTATTTTGAAAATCTAGCCAGATAATCTTCGGCGGTATTTATGGGAGATTCGACTCCATCGGCATTATTTTTTTAATCATAATATCGTTTCAGCTCTCTGTAATTTTTACCACTACATTGCACATACAACTGAGTTTCTCCTCTAACCTCAACACCACATTTTAAGCACGGTTTTGGTCCTAGATTCCCTCTGCGAATACTTTGCATGTGGTATCCACAGAATTCATTTACGCAGGCTTTGTAACAAGGAGTTGAATAACCGATCATCAGTCACCTGTATTTATTGTTTGTTAGAATCATGATATATATACTTATACTTTAATTTAAATATAAATTTGTCTTAATAAAAATATGGAAGAGTTTGAGAGATTATCCGCAATTAAGCCTTTTAGAGCTAGATTTGATCTTGACAAACTGCCGAAACCTAAATTTAGTTCTTCGATGCAAGATCTGGCTTTGGTGAACAAGGATATAACTGATCGTATCCGTGAAGCCAAGAAGGAATTTCGCGACGATGGTGCGGCTCATGTGTGGTCAACATTCAGAATCATGAATATTGTCGATACCAGAATGACTGACGAGCGAGGAAGAAAGATTATTAACTATCTTGACAATCAAAGATATTTTATTCTAATAAATTTATTGTGCAGACAGACGACGACACTTGGATTATCCGTGACAAACGCGATCCTGTCCGTGTACATGTTGGAAGTAGCATCGTCACGTTGAGTAAAAATTCCAAACCTGGAATATTGACTGGTATTGACAAAACATATTATGAACGAACGTATCCTGTAACTGCAGTTGTTTATGCGTTGTATCCGCTAAATGATGATCCTAGCGTTGATGATCTCGCGCCGATGAAACTATCAAGGATAAATTGTGTAGCTGAGCGAGTTACAGAACACTTCACAAATGCGATACCTTTAAACGGTTTAACGGATTTGCGACGTAAAAAATAAACGAGTGGGCAGAAACAGTTAAAGATACCGGAGCGTCTATCAAAGACGTTGCTGAGCTGGGAAAGAAATTAAAATTTCCAATAACACTGAAGACGTTAGCCGAAGAGATTTTAAACATATCGAAATATGAATCAACGGGAGCACCCATAACGATTATTGATCATAACGCACACGCATGGACGTCCGTGGTAACAATATTTCCACGAGACAGAACAGTTAGATTTCATAATGATTGTATATTTGATTTGATCAGAAATATCAGTCATAGTGACTCTGTATCCGTTTGGCTGTTTCAAAGTTCCGATAACGGAAATTATGATCAGTTTGTACGGAATAGCGGAGAAATTTATCGTGCAGAATTTCTCCACGACGAAATGAAAAATCTTGCTCAGAAATACACGAACGATAATGATGCTATCGAACAATTACTGAATAACTGTTTTACCATTCCATCAGTTGCTGCTCACTTTGCTCAGGAGAAAAATTCATGGAAACCTACAAGATCGAAATTTCTTGAATATATTCAACGTAGTTGTATCGAATAAGGACACGGCGGATTATGGAATACTAAATACGACTATAGCGACGTTATCTCAGTTGATATGGTAGCGTGTTAACCTGGACGTTTTCTCGGATACGGAGAGTGTTCTGAATATTTTAAGCGATTTGGACATCCAACACAAGAAATGACCAGAGTTGCGATAAATGGACCCCTGCCAGATTTTGACTTAACCGGATACACCTGAATAGAGTCATTATAGTTTACCGAAAATCTCGATCCGATTGTTTATGCGTGGTTTGGAAGACATTTTTCAGAAACATATTGGGCTCCATTAGTACTATTATGATATATGATTGACGTAAAAATATTAATATCGTTGGTTGTAAGTGAAGCGATAATATCGTATCGTCCGCAGAAACAAGTTTGGTTGCCAGAACCAGATAAGTTTGATGCAGAAATGTTATCAGGAAAGAATTTCCTAATCTTGGGGAGGATACAATTACTGAATTATTAATAATGTATGTAAATACAGAAAAGAAAATAATGAGAAAGTTGCAAAGGATCTCGGCAGTAAAATAATAAGTTTACTCAGGGTGGTGCGTGTGATCATAAACGAAAGTATACAAGATTAATCATGGACGATGCAGAACTCGATTTCAAAATTACTGATACAGTGGAGAGAGGTACATTTTCAAAACGAAATGATGTTTATTTATCGAACGGAACTAAATTAGGTACAATTTTGAGTGATATTGATGGTGAGTCACCGCAGTTTACTCATTTGAAATCTTCGATGCTCGCGTACGTTTCAATGAATTTGTTATCGATAATAAACAGATTTCCTGACACCGCAGTTTGAGTCGCCACAGATTCATTTTATATAAATAAAAAATACGCGGATTTACTAGATAAATTACTTGGTACTGTTGAATGGGGATCATGGAGAATAAAACAAGAAAATATACTTGATTATACTGAATCTGCAAATGTAGAAGTTGCGGAGATACATCACAAAAATAACAATCAAATATCAAAATCGTTAGCACCATCGGTATATGATCCTGTGCCTGACATAAAACAGTTTATCTTAATGGGTGTGGTGGCTCTGGTAAAACAACGCGTGCGATTCAATTATTCAGCAGTTGTTCAGATGTGGTTGTTTTGACACCCACACACAGACTCGCCAGAGAAATGAATGAACGAGGAGTAGAATCTCAAACCTATCATAGTTTATTCAGATGGTGCAGAGACGCATGGACTCCTGAACGAATGGGTGAGAAATACATACCTAAATTTATTATCTGGGATGAAATATGTACGGTACCGTTGGAAGTATTAAAGATGTTTCTTTATTGGATATTGACGAAAAATACTGCTGTCATAATGTGTGCTGATCATGGTCAACCGCCACCTTTTGTTGGACAATCTCCGCATAAATGGTTAAAAACATTTGTAGATCATTACGAAGAAATTATTGATTATCATAGAGCTATTGATGAATCGCTGAAAGAGTATAAGAGATTAATCAGACTGCAACCAAACAAGATCAGTGTGAAATAATGCGTGAAGTAATTCCAGAAACACAAATAAATGATTTTTGGAATTTATGGTGGTCTGCTGATTCGATAGTTGCAAGTAGAAAGATAGTTCCTGATACACTTCAAAACAATTATTTCTGTTACATAAAGAAAAATGTTCAAATCTACCTGTACCATTATGTTATCGCCCAGCATATACTAGACGACAGAATATTGAAGTTGAGATTCCAGGTTGCGGTGATAAACAAACTCTTGTATTAAATGATATTGTTTTAGTTCCTGTCAGTGCTGTTCAGAGCGAGTTAACAATATACAAAACTCCGTGGACACTAGGATTCGCTACAAAGATCCACTCGTCACAGGGATTAACTATTTCTGATACAAATATCTTAATTGTCGATGATAGAATCGAATGGTCAAATTTAGTTTGTCTCGCAGTGTCTCGAGTTAGAAGAATATCTCAGCTGCGGAGGGTTATTATAGACTTCACCGGCACCGATGATGTAGTTAATATCGACTTCGTCGTCATCAAGACATAATTATCTGCTTCTTTATATCTGCTTGCAACGTCAACGACAGTTAACGCATATTTGTATATGCGTGATTGGCGTCCGCGTATTTTAATAGTATCGTGTGGTAAAAACAAAATATCTGCTTGATGAACTTCCTTGGGAGCGCTGACATCAAAATATGCGTACTGAATTGTTTTATGTGGACGTAAATAGATTGCCATATTGCCTGTCGTGCTAACACATTTTCAGCAACAGAATGTGAGACATTTGCTGCATCAGCAAGTATACCAATCGCTGCTCTACCTCTCCAATATCCCCTTCGACTATAATAAATCGATTCCATTATTATGATAATAATCAGTTGATTAATTACGAACCCCTAGCACTAGTTTACCTTTCATCCCAGATTTTACTAGGAAGCTAGCAATGTTCTCCCTGAGAGAATTATTTTTATGGAATTCAGCACGTGAATCAACTTCACGTCTGCGAGGTGTCGTTGCTGTAAATCTTTAGTTTTATAGGCAACATCGTGAACGTGACACGCTTGATCAATCGCATTTATTGGATACTCTCCAGGTCTTGGTTGATCTTGTTCGTCAAGTTGGATATCAAGTCGAGTTCCAGGACCACAATAATTATATCCAGGAAGATGTTTTTGTGCTGGGTATTTAGCCCATGGAGTACCTGGTAATTTTCCCAGTGAAGCAGCGATATCACCACCTGTTTTCGTATGAGACGAAATAAATTTGTTTTTGCTTGCACCACATTTCACACACTTGCCTGTAAGTGCATGCTTTTTTTTTGTTATTATTGTTGTTAATCCACTGATGGATGTAGGTGCTCTGCATCGAACACAATATAAACTCATTATTTATTATAAATGTACAACATGGATATTATTTACTTTTCAGCGACACGAAAGCAGGAGCCAGTCAAGCATCTTCCAGCGCTACCAAATTATGTGTGTGCGTGTGTGTGTGTGTGTGTGTGTGTGTGTGTGTGTGTGTGTGTGTGTGTGTGTGTGTGTGTGTGTGATTTAGATTTGTAACGTAGCTTTAACAATTTTTCAGACATATCGCTACGATGTCTGCAGTGTGACAGTTTATGGTGATGTCTAGCACTGGGGCATCATGCAAAAGACATGTAGCATGATGTCCCACCCAGTCACATTATTCTGACACCAGGCCGAATAGTCCTAACACTAACCTCCTAATGCTGAGCGTCAAGCGAGGCAGCTGTTAGTACCATTTTTGTAAGTCTTTGGTATGACTCGGCCGGGGTTCGAACCCGCGACCTCCCGCATCCGAGTCAGACGCTCTAACTACTAGACCACCGGAGCGGTGCTACCAAATTATATCAGGTGTATAATAATAGGCCCATCTAGGTCTGGTAGGACGCAATTGCTGCTTAATCTGATAATCAGATGGCTCAAGGGGGATAAGTTATATTTTGTAGCACTATCTGTAGATGACCAACGATGTTATGAAGTACTTGAAGATTTTAATGAAAACGCAAAATTGTTGGATGAAGACGGCAATGATATCATCGATTTTATCACCGAGATTGATGAAGCCCCATCTGTAGATGACCTCGATGGATTTATTAATAATCTTGTGGTATACGATGATGTGATGCTGGATAAACAGTCGAATCCAGTTCGGATATTTTCCAGAGGTAGTTACAAAAATACAGACGTGATTTATGTTACTCGTCGATATACAAAAATACCTAAAGTAATCAGAGATAACTGCAATATTTTAGTTTTGTTTAATGGAGTTGATACACATACTCCGCGAAACATTCATCAAACTTGGTGTTCAGGGGATATAGACATGATCAAGTTTAAAAACTTCTTTGCGTGAGCGCAAACTAACCCACACGGATTTATCACGATAACTTTACACGATCATCGGCCGAGGTATCGTATAGGTCTCGATACAATTTTCGGTTGACACTACAGAAGCAGAGAGGTGACGACCAACAGACAGTGAGTGGGCGACAAGCAAACGAGCACGCCTAAAATTTGAAAAATAAATACGTCAGCGATGGAGTAACAAAATGTAGCCAACCCACACGATTTGGTCTGTTTCCCCCTGTATGTAAATACGCTCGGTTAGAGGCTTCATTTTGACGTTACTGACCGTATGATTTATTCCATTCCTTATAGCTGACAGACGGTTCCGGGACTACTCGGCCCATAGCAGAGTCGGCCCATTAATGTTCTCAGCCCAAATCAGCACATTACGTACTCGATCCACACAACGTACTACTGGGCCCCTTACGTACTCGGCCCATTACGTACTCGACCTTTCGGTCCACGATAATATAATAGTAATATGGGTAGTAATGTTCTTTGTTCAGCGGTCATTTCAGTTTGAATTTTGTGTATGTTTCATTCAACGATCATATATTTTTCAATAAAAATATAATGGAAAGAAATCAGTATCCCAGATGAATTAAATTATAACTGTCCTTGTCCTGTCGCTGTTAAATATTATTGAGTTAAAGGCATCTTTTAATATATATATATATATATATATATATATATATATATATATATATATATATATATATATATATCGCCAATTTATTTTCAAGTTTGTGTTTACTCAAAACTACCGTTTGCAGAGGAAGGTGACTGTTCTCACGGTAATCAAACTAGTAAAGTTTGCATACTCATTAATGATTAAATAATTCGATAGTAAAAACATGTTTCGATTAAATATTTGTTGTTTAATAAGAAAGACATACGAGTTCGTAAAAATACAAACTTTGGTCCGAAACTGACATTGTTTGATATTTATTGTTCAATAGAAACAAGTGTTATAAAGCCATATAAGATCAAGGTAAGGCCGACTTTAATGAGGGACGACACTGTAATGGGTAGAGTATGTTGTGGGGAAATTTCTTAATTGAAATTGTTTGAGCCGCATCTGTAATGGGCCGACTTCGTTATGGGCCGATTCCGATATGGGGCGACTCCGTTAATAGCCTAAATCTCCAGTTACCCTAACAAACTTAGTTTTATATCACTATAATTTGAATATTTTGCAAAAGTCATGAGTCTGATACAACCTGATTATAATGCAATATTTTTATTGAATAATTTGTTGCATCTATCAGTACTAGTGAAAGCGCTAGTGTTTCATTAGTATTTAGAGTGATTTTTAAAAGCCTACCAGGTTCTGGATTCGGTGAGATCCGGAGATTTCCCAAGTGACAAGAACGTCGCTGTTCCCGACCTGTACGGCTTTCACATTATGAGGGGTTGCAGGAAAATTGGGACCTAGCTCTTGCATAGAACATGCAAAAATATGTTATTAGTAACATAAAGCGTTAAATTTAAAAGGTGAAACAAAATAAAAACCAGAAAGTCATAAGAATGAACGCCGTGGTTTAACGAATCGCATTCACAAAAATATTGTATTAAATTTATCATGAAACAAACTTAAATTCAGTTTTAAATCAAATGTTTGATTTAGGGCTTTGGATACGCATAAGACTTTCTCTTTTATAAGCAAATATTGGTCATTAATAATAAAACGCATCTAAACGGGCAGATCATTACATATCATTGCTATGACTGCAGTTACTACTACTACTACTACTACTCCCTCTCTCTCAAATCTAGATTCGAAAGTGAATACTCGTGTTCACATTTTTACTTACTTCAACAAAACTACGTCTGACTGAATTCCATGCGTTTTAAGGAACGTTTTATATGGATAAATGTTCTCCTAAAGTATCACAAAAAATGCATATCCTACGTATGTTTACCCTTATTTTAATCCTAATACGAAGCTTAAGGAGTAAATAAATATTCCATTATTTATAGCATGAAGTGTAAGAAACTTTAGACTTGTTTAGGCATCACACCTGTTGAATTCTATGTCATTTCATGTCAATACAATAATGAAATCTTACCTGTTGAATTATATGTCATCTCATCAGCATTACAGTACATCCATATATTCATCAAAAGAACCACAAGCCATCCAATGTAAGAGCCCTTGAAAGTCATTCTTTGTACAGTCTATACCTTCTACACGGTACCAGCTGCACTGATGTAGAAAGATGCCACTTGCGCCTATTCTACTGACTTGAATTGAGATTCGTCTGACTACGCATGCGTTGTTAAGAGTTTGTCCTTAGAAAGTATTTAATACAGAAGCAGCCTCACAAGCAATTAATATTAACCTCCTGCGATCTGCAATGTACATCATCATCGTATTCTCGTCGCCAATATCATCGTCATGATTGAAGTTGCCCTTGTCTTCATCGCCATCATCAATGAGAATATCTCGTGGTGGTAGAAGCTCAGATTTGTCGCTTTACTTTGCATTACATATTTTTGACAAATTTCCAGTAGGAAGGCATGTGTACAAACTTGACATTTGGTTCTAATTTTGTTGTGTCAGATGCAAGGTTTTGAAATTATTAGTGTTAACTTGCTAGCTAAGGAGAAATTAACACTGCTAAATGTACTTACAATTGACTTTCTATTTTTTCCTATTTAATATTTTAAATGCAAGATGCATTCATGAAATTATCAAAGCAAACTTACCCATATGCACCCAGTGGAGAGGAAATTTGTTTTCTATGAGTCCTCATTAGCTCTAAGACTGTCATAGTATTTGAAAGAAATATATGTAGGATGACGAAAGTATAATCAAACATCTGACACACACACACACACACACACACATATGTATATATATATATATATATATATATATATATATATATATATATATATATATATATATATATATATTGACGAGAGAAGAATATCTGCGTTTTTGTAGACGATATAAGGAGATATTTCATAAATGAAGTGGATACAGTGTACTGCTGCTAATAATTTGCATCCTCCACGTGATAAAGTAATTTTAAAATATAATACTAGTAGCAGAGAGTTTGCTCTTTGGATTGTATTTTGACACATTTGTAAATGGCGTCTCCTCACTAAATTAAAGCTTTGTGTTAAGCATCATGTTTATTATTATCAAATTTAATGGTTTAAAGTAATTAAAGGTCCTAAAATGTTTGTTGTATCATCCAACATTTATTCAGTGTAATAAGGATGGATATTTTGTGAACCTGTAGAGTATTCAGTGTAATAAGGGTGGAGCTGTTGTCAACCTGCAAAGAAATAATCAGCAACTGAAACAAACAAAAAAAAATCCGCCTGCATAAAAATGACAAACTGTACCTCCTGAGAGATGAAAAACAAATCTCCTAAGCCAAGAGAAGTTTTCTTGGACATAGTTCAGTATAATGTTCGACATTTGCATTTAACACTGGTTGAAACAGCTTTTAATTTGAACTGTAAATCTTGTGAAGAGAAAGCTAAGAAAGAATCACAATTTGTTTTTTAAACAAGACCATACCGTTACTGTTTTCATGAAACTAAAATTATTTTTGTTATAGAAAGGATATTGCAAACAGATGTAAAGCATCATCTTCAGTAGTATTAAATATACACAGACAATGGTTGCCTGTTTGGTCCCCAAAATTTGAATCTTTAATTATGAGGTCATCTCTAATAACAATCCAAAATCAATTACCATACATATTTACGGAACATTTAAAATGTGTGGATCCTTTATTCACTACAGGGATATATTTATTAAAAGATAAAAATGGCAGACAGTATAATTGGTGGAGGAAGAACCAAGAGAAAACCGATAAGAACCACAGACACACGAAAGGCGACTGGCAGTTCTCACTTACTCACACTGGCCGAGTCTGTGACGTGAACCCATGCGGAGAGAGGTGAGATGGCAGTGTTTGGTAAATTCGAACACTTTAATCCACTCGGTCACCCGTGGACACCAAAATGATATAAAACCATTTGACAATATATTCAACCGAAGGCACGAAATGCACGCAAACTATGTTCAAGCCCTATTCTAATTTCTGCGTTAAATTCTCCTCTTTCTTTCAAGTGATGGATGGAATTTTCCCACTAAATATTCAGTACTGTAATAAGCTTTACCCCAGTAATGTGCACGAAACATTATTTCTTATTCTGTTATAATTCTGTAATTGATATGTCTTAAGGAACTAGAAATTAATGATTCCTAATTATTTATACAGAAGGAAAAGTGTTCATTGCGTGTTTGAATTGGATCCTAATTATTTATAATTATAAGTGTTAACTGGGCAATAGAACGGGGTCCAAATTATTTATACTGAAGAATAGATTTTCATTGGGTGATGGACGGGGTCCAAATTATTTATACATAAGGATAAGTGGTCATTGGGTTATTGAATTCGTGGTCTGTAACAAACAAAAGAATCTTGAAAAATGATATCCCACAAGAAGATAGTGAGTTGATTCGCAATAATAAGTATCATTAAAAAACATTAGCATGAATACTGTCTTCTGTGTACCATAAACCTCCAGTTACTTTACTGAATATTGTTAGTACATTATCAGTCCCTGATAATTCTAGGATGTATGCCTTGTAAATTTGTTCAAAAGTATGGTTGGGTTGCAACTTTCCCAAATAGTGTGTGTGTGTGTGTGTGTGTGTGTGTGTGTGTCCATAAACCTGGGGTTTATTATTGGATAATTACAATATGATTGATAGAATTTGTAATTTCAAAAGGAAATAAAAGCACACACATAGTTTTGGCAGTGATGATATTAGTTTTGCTCTGCCTAATTTCATAAAGTAGGCGTGGTGGCTAAGTGATTAGCGACCGAAAGGGTGCAGCTTCAAATTATCGGACCAGCCTCTGTCAACTACGTGGTGCGTCTTTGGGAAATGCACATTACTCCAATTGCCTCGGCGCTAAATAATCTACTTGTGCTGCATAATAATTGCATAGTGTAAACTGAGTTCGTGTAGTTTCTGCAACTAGGTGATGAATATTTACCATATATTTGTATGTAGACACGAGTAAGGCATGAATTTGTAATGCGGTTTTCCTCTGGCAAAAGCTCTAGTTCACGACGGGAGTGGCTCATGTCAGGATATTGAATAAGTGTGTAATGCTATATCGTATTAATGTAATTTGGAATCTTCAGTTTTATCTTTTACCAGATACCCGCATAGTGTTTGATCTCAAGATGTACCTAAATCATTTCATATTGTCCGTGACGTATTCCTCACCATACTGATAAAGCAACAAAGAATAGTAATAATAGGCTTGAAATTGGATGTATTGCAGGAGATATCCATTTTCCAGAGCAGCTGATGTATTACCATTAATGCATTACAGTAAAACCACAAACCTCAAGTACCAGACTAATATCTCATATTAGAACTCTCCATACAAATGTGTTGTATTGAAACTCTCCATACAAATGTATTGTACTGAAACTCTGAAACTCTCCATACAAATGTATTGTATTGAAACTCTCCATACAAATGTATTGTATTGAAACACTAGATAAAAATGTATTGTATTGTCATTGTTGTGTTACAGTAAAACCACTGTAGTACAAGGCGAATATCAGTTATTCAAACTCTACTTACAAATGTTTAACTCTTCTTCTAAGACATAGTGAGTGCCATTTGTACTGTTTGTTCTTGATTATACTTGCGCAGTTGACCTGCGCAAGCGTTCTTATTTAGATTCAGTTGTAAACATGCTTGCAATTCAAATATCAAGGCATTTACATGAAGTCGTGCGGAACAATATCTGTTTTAAAGGAAAAGATAATCAGTGCATTATTAAATTAGGGTAAGGCTTTGACAACACATGGGGTTGTGGGGTGGGGGTGAAGAATTTAATATCAGAATAATTAATGTGGGTATCTTAATTTTGCAATAAGTATTAATAGAGACTTGTTGGTGGAATGTCCATTCAGAAATCACTATGTTAATGTACCTTACACGTTATTATTTTTCCTAACATGATGAAACTCTTTGATACTATTAGTTACTCCCGTTTTGTTTATTTATTATTTTGATATTTTTCTTGTCACTACATAAACTACATTACATTAGTTGTTACTTTACTATCTGTTTGATTTCAGAATCTGGCTACCTAATCATATTTCAACTTGTATTCCATCCTTACAATGATACCGAACCTTGAAGTCGATAATTTGTCCTTCATCCATATAAAAATGGGCACCGTTTTGTATGTGAGGGACAAAGAAACTAATGTATCGCCTTGCAGTAGATACAATAAGCATTCCATGGCTTCTACGTGCGATTCGTGGGTAGGACCTTGACTAACCATTAGTGGTCGCACAAGTTATTGCCCCCTTGGATGTGATTTCCCTATCCTACACCAAAACTAAGGACAGATCTTAGAGTCCCCAAAATATATTTTAGCAATGCATATGATAGATGTTAGAGTCTCAAAAGGATATCCCATCAATGCATTTCACAGATCTTAGGGTTCCTAAAAGACTTCATAAACAAGATGAATTCGGTTGACCCTAAGTTGTAAATTCTTACGTAAGCGTATTGTTACGACTTTATGGTCATACATTAAGTAAAAGGAAGATGCATAACCACAAAGTTTGTAACACGTTACAAATGCTGTAAACATAAAACAAAATTATTAGATGAACTTACAGTAGTATTAATTGAATCCAAAATAATCCTAATAAAGTTCTACTCAAGTCCAGTAGAATCGCATGGTCCGACAAATCCTTGAATGAATAAAAATCTGCCAACAGTCTTAATGGATCAAAATGGCATTGCTTAGAACTCCTTTGAATAATTCACAATATCCCAGATATTGTTCTAGTCCAATGAGTACTTTGTAATTCCTATGAATAATCCTAACAAACGTCGACTCCCAAATGATCTAAACACAACATTAAAAGCATCTGCAAACTGATTCTAACATATGAAATAAGAATCCGCAATACAAATGAATCTAAAATAAGAATGAATCTGATTGCTCAGTTCCCTCTTTATATACACCTTCAAGAGCCTATTACGACATTATGTCGCAATATACCCCACCTGACAGATCTTAATACTCCATCTAATACTTCAAAACACCTATTTATATATCCTAACCCATCCAATGGGAAATAACTCAATTCTTTTAAGAACCCACCTGACCGATCTATCCAATGGGACGCAAGCCCAAACTTGCCATCATAATTACTACTAATATTATTATTAATAACCGTTAACGAGCACGTTAACGACAATTAATTAACGCTTCTATGAAAAAACTATAGAAGATTCCATCGGTAAAATAAACGCATAGTGGGGGAGGGGATTACTACTTTTCCACGCTGAAGGAAACAAAATGTGGCTGCGGTGATCAAGGTCTCTCAACCAAAAATTTTATCGAGACCAATGCGATATCGAGACCAATGCGATATCGAGGCCAATGCGATATAGCGACCTAGGATCATTTAAATTTATCGTGATAAATCCATGTGGAATATTTGTAGCATGTGAAAAAAAGGTTTGTAAAGTGAACTATATCCATGCGGAATATTTGTAGCATCTGAACAAATGTTTTAAAACTGAACTATATCCATGTCACCGGAACACCAAGTCTAATGGATGTTTCTCAGCATGTGTGTATTAACACCATTAAAGACAACCAAAAGATTGCAGTTATCTCTGATAACTTTTGGGATTTGAGCGCATTTCTGCGTGATATATATTACGTCTGTGTTTTTACGTCCACCTCGAGAAAATATTTGGGCTGGATTTGCTTGTTTGTCAACCATAATATCTTCGTAAACCACCAGATTGTTGATGTCTCAGTTAAGGTCATCGACTGAAGGAGCACAATCTATATCAGTGATAAATTCGATGACGTCGTCATCATTATCATTGTCCAGCGACGCTGTGCTTTTATTAAATCCTGAAGAACGTCGTAGCATTGTTGGTCATCTACAGATGGCGCCACTAAATGAAGCTTGTCCCATTTGAGTAATCTCATTATCAGTTTAAGTAGCAATTCAGTCTTACCAGTTCCAGTAGAACGTATGATAATTGCGCGAATAGAGTTTGGTAATGCCGGATTACGCTTGAGAAGCCAATCACGTTTATGTTATAGAAATGCGATACAATATGAGTTTATATTGTACTCGATGCAGAAAATTCACTGATACCACTGGATTAAAAACAATAACTACGAGGAATAGTAAGCGTCCAATCACAGGAAAGTGCGTGAAATGTGGTACACAAAAAAATACAAATTTGTGTCCCATTCACATTTGAATGGTCGCGAGAAGTTAGTTGGTGGTGATATAGCTGCTGCACTGGAGACATTGCCAGGGACTTCATAGGCTAAATAGTCTGGCGAGAAACTGCTTCCGGAATATAAATACTCTGGTCCTGGAACCCCACTTGATATCCGACTCGACGAGAAAGAACAACCAAAACCAGGAGAATATCCAAGAAATGCGATTTATCAAGCGTGCCATGTTCATGATGTCGCTTATAAGAATAAAGATCTGCAACAATTACATATTGCAGACGCGAAAACGATTCACACGCTAAAATCCGTAAAAATACAAATCTGTGAGAATATCTTGCCAACTGTTTGATAAGATCTACGATGAAAGGTAAAATAGTGTTTGGGGCCGGCAAGTAATCGCTGATAATTATAATAACGGAATCTATTTATTATAGCCCAAGAGGATACTGGAGGGGTAGAGCGGCTATTAGTAAACTCGCTGACGAAGCAGGTGTTACAGGTGCAGTTGCTTCAGATTTGTTATCCAGACAAGCAATATTGAAAATATATCTATCATCACCTAAAAAAGTTCAGTATGGACGGTTTAATGTCAACACTCCTTATGAAATTCATGAGGTAGAGATTTTGTTTTTTACCACATGACATAATTAAAACTGGTTGGAGTCGCGCGCACACATACAAATATGCATTAACTGTCGTCGACGTTGCAAGTAGGTACAAATAAGCAGAGCCCGCTATCAACTAAAGCACCAACTGAAATTGCATCTGCGTTTGAACGAATTTATCGACGAGTACCCTTCCGTTACATCGCGATCAGGCAATCGTTTAACGATTTAATCGAACACTTGCTGAGCGATTATTTGGATATCAATATGCTCAAGAAATTTCCGCAAACACGAGATCTCGTAAATGGGTTGCAAGACTACCAGATGTGATAGCCGCGCTAAACAATGAAGTTACGTGTGAAATTTCTATGAAACCTATCATTGCAATTGCGAAGAAACGCATACAATTCAAGCGACGTGACTGTTTCTAAGAACAACCTTTGCTCAGTAACGTGACAGTCAGGTATTTATATGAACTTGGTGAACTTTAAGGTGGTAAAAAAGAGCAACTCATCCTATTTGGAGTGTGACCACACATACAATTTCCAGCGTGGTGAGATCTACCGGCAGACCTGCAATCTAAAGATTAGATTCAACTGCTCCTCAGCATGGATTTTTCCGTAAACAATTACGAGTAATTCCTGAAAGTATACAATTACCACCAGATTTGATTCGTTAGCAAAGCAAGGAGCTAGCTCCTCGACATCGATTACACTCAAGACATATCAGCACATTTTCACGTGTGTGACCGAGACTACTATTAATTCTATTCTTGGTAAATTGTCGTGGATTATTATTCGAATTCTACCACAATACTGTTACAGTGTCGTTGTTTCAGTGTCATGATAAATTCAAATTCAAGATCAAACTCATGTTTTTTTTTTTTTTTTTTTTTTTGGTCATTTTGCTGATAAAAAGTTATTTTTTCCTTACTATATCATCGTTGATTTCCTGAGTTCAATCCTTGTCCGTGGACAAGACATCCACGGTTCAGTTATCTATGATAACCCTCCGTAGTTGAGATATTCTTCTAACTCTAGACACCACTAAATAAATTAAATTTGACCATTCGATGCGATCGTCGATGATCCAAGTCTCAGCATCATCAGTCATTAGACCATGTAATGAGTAAATAGTCAGAGCATATCCCAGAGTCCATGGTACAACAACAATATCATCAGACGATCCTGGAATTTAAACTTCGATGGTTTGCCGACGGGGATCTGCTGGGCGATAACACAATGGCACAGGTATCTCTGAAAATTTCTTTTGATGAAGTGAAAATAATCTGCGTTGAAGACAATCACGGACATATTTCATAGATGCGATCGCTAGGGTGCCATAAATTCCAAAAATCATCAATCATCGTTTCTAGAATTACAGTGCGCATTATTTCGCATTCAGTCTTATCCGGCTGCAGTCTAATTAACTTGTTTAACTCTTTCAGCGATTCATCAATAGCCCTGTGATCGTCGAGTATTCGCTTAACCAACAATGTGGTGATTCACCGACAAAGATTGGCATTGACCATGATCACCACACATAATGATTGCAGTATTTTTCGTCATTAACCAATCAAGAAATAAGTTCAACACATCTTTAGATACCGTGCATATCTCATCCCATATAATAATCCTAGGGATATATTTTTCACCCATTCGTTCAGGAGTCCATCTTACACCGTGCCATAGAACGAAACTATGATCAGTATGAGTTTTAACACCTCGTTGTTTCATCTCCCTGGCAAATTTATGCATCGATGTTAGCAACACCATGTCCATGTTGCTAAATAAACTTATCGCTTGTGTTGTTTTATCAGAACCGCCAGGTCCATTAAGATAAAAACGATTTATATCTAGATATAAGATCATATACCGATGGAGCTGATGACGGTTGTGACATTTAATTATTTTTGTAATATACTTCAACACGTTTAACGTCCTGGGATTCAAAATAATCAAGTATCATTTCATTTTTTACTCGCCAATGTCCCCAGGGCACTAGTGCCACGAGTGCTTCTTTTATACTTATGTCACATTCATCTAGCAGTCCTACATTTTCTTCATTGTATAAAATGAGTCTGTGGCAACTCTAATAACGTCTTAACGGTTTATAGAAACAAAAGCTCACATTGATGATCTCAAATGAGTAAACTGCGGTGAATAACCATCATAATAACATACGATAGTACCTAGTTTAGTTCCATCCGACAAAGAAGATTTTTCTCGATGTGCAAATGTGCCTTTGTTTCTTGTATCATTGATTATAAAATCTAATTCAGCATCGTCGATGATCAGTCGTGTGCAACGTCGTTTATTATAAGACGAAGCACCATGGGTAAATTTACCAATGATTTTTACTTCTGAGCAAAATGAGCAAGAACAGATGAAACAGCAAAGCAATTAATCAATAACTGTTTAATCTCGTTCATGTCATCGGTGTATTTCAATGCGACTTTGGTCATCCTCGTATGAAGAGATTCCGCACGATAAAGATCACCAGACGACAGTACGAATTGATCAAATCTTCTATTTTCCTCATCACTCTCAGACAACCACACTGACACTGGATCGGTTTACTGATATCATAAATATACTCAAATATGTCACCGCGATGATACGCTGTTCTTGTGGGAATATTGTTACACTCGACGTCCATGAGTGTTATGGTCAAATATTACTATCGGAGAACCATTCAATTTATGCTTAGCTGGGTATAAAACCTCTCCGGTTACTGCTCTTACTTCTGTTGGAAATCTTAATTTCGTTTGCAGTACAGCGATATCGTTTATCATGGCTCCACTTTGATCTCCCACGAGTTTATTTTTTCACGTCGTAGATCTGTGAGACCCATTCCTCGTAACGCGTTCGCGAAAAGTTCGATGACTCGCTATGCGATACAATTTAAAATAACACTATTCCGCATCAGTCGAAGATCATCAATATCAGGTTCATCATTCAGTGGATTAATCGCATACACAACTGCCGTCACAGGATATGCACGCTCATAGTATGGTTTGTCAATACCAGTAAACATTCCTGGTCTAGAATTTCTATATAACGTGAAAATGCCCTGACGGTGTTGTACGCGGACAGGATCACGTTTATCACGGAGAATCCATATTATGTCATCTTCACCACATCACTATTGATGTTACCACTGACGGAAACGATACATTTTATTCTAAAAAAAATTTCTTTGGATGGAAAATATTGTCAAGATAATTAATAATCATCGCTGCTAGTTAGTCGTTCTTCAACGTATCAATGAAAATATGATCTTGCCTAATTCTGAATGTTGACAAACATGCGCTGCTGCATTTTTTTTTCCATCAATATCGAATCTAGCTTGAGAAGGCTTGATCGCGGATAATCTTTCAAACTCCTCCAATATATATTTAAGGAAATATATCTTCTCATTTAACGTCAATTTAAATTAATATATAATGACTTCACTAGCAACAAATAGTTAAAAATGGTTGATCAATAAATCAATAACTCCGTTTAATCGATCTTGAGCATTAGATTTCTGTGGATATCACCAACAGAGTGTACGATGAAGGGCCCTAGGACCAAAACCATGTTCGAGATGTAACGTTGGAGTCAGTGGAAAGACACAACTATACATAACATGTGATGGTAAAAAAATACAGGGCTTTGAAACGCAATTATGATTAATATATGATTCTCACGAATCTCTAATAAAAGACGCTAAAGGTTATCTCGCTAGATTTTCCTAGCAAAACAATTTACGTAATTTTTAGTAATATAAAATTATAATTTAGAAAAATGATATATACTATACAAATGGAGCAAGAATTCAGAATACATTTAATTATTAAGAATTATGAGGCAAATCATGCTGGTGTGATTAGGAATTGTCAAACTAAAAGTCCGGTCGGTTTTCGTACTTATACCAGTTATCTTATGTTCACTGCTGGAAAAAATGTATCTCTTCCGTAGATTTAATTATGAATGTCTTAATAGCTTGATCAAAGAAGGTTATGTTGCTGATCATATTAATTCAATAAAATTTATAATTTTCTAATAAATCTTCGGGTTATTACTCCGAGTCAAAATTGCATAAAAGGGAATACTAGTAAACATAGGCAAAATGTCTTTAATCTACAGACAGGTGAAGACATACTATTTCCATCAATAAACAAGGCTGGATAATATTTTAATATTCATTCATATTCAGTACAACTTGTCTCAAATGATAAAACCAAATCAGCGGCGTCGAAGAAATATAATCAGCCAATACAATTTCAGTATCTCATCTAGGTCGCTAGCGACCCGAGAATGAAGACCGTTGCATCGCTTAATCGCTAGTGATTTGCAATCGAGATCGTATTAGCCAAGCGTGATATACCGTTGTTGTATATTTTTTTTTGTGTATCATCGTGCTATTCTCTGTACACGTAGAAATAAAATTTCTATCAATTTTAATAGTAATTTTTATCTGTCGTGCAATATATTTAAAGGTGTAACTCCGTTACGACTAAATAGTAATCCCGCTTATCTCCTGGTTACAAGGAAAAGTGTGATACCAATTGTCTATCTATACGACGATCGATCTTTTCATCTTTTTTGTACATGATATTTTGTATCTTTAGCGATGCTGTCAACAGGAGATTAATTTCGTGTGTATCCTTTTAAATTTTACCAAAAATAGTATGGATGATAATAGCACGTTAAGCCCCTACATAAATGCTATTTTTGGATTTCCAGGCATGACGTGAACAATAGGAACCCCTGCCTCATGGCAAAAATAGACTGTAAGAGTAAACCAGACAGTGGCTGGTAAATAGAAAAGGGAACAACAGCGAAGAAAACAAAACTCCCAAAGCATTAGCAATGTTCTAAACGATGATTGGTAAATGTAAACTGTGGTACTGTCAGTGAGAGTTAATGACACCACACGATGAAAAACAACACTGTTATAACCGTTCTTACTGTCTATTTTTTGCTTTTATTATTTTTATCTTAAACAAATATTTATTATATAATGAATTAAAAAAATATCAATGCGATTATTTCTGCTACTGAAAAATTAAATAATAATAGCTTGATTCCGAAAAAAAATCATATACGATTTTGAAATAATACAAGAACGAAAATCCGAGGGAAAATATATACTACCTACGGAATACAGATTTATTAAATTACTTGAACAGGCAATGAAATTATCTGTCGCTGACGTCTCTGATACACAGATTTATGAATATACCCAAGTTGCAATAGACAAAATTAGATCAGAGTTATCGGAGGAATATGAAACAAAAAAGAAAGATGGTATGCGCGGAAGGCAGTTAAAAAAATTATGTTAGACTGCATGACCGTGAAATCTACAAAATGAATAACCCCGTCGCGATAAACAGTATTACGAACGTGCATAAGTGGACAGCAACAATTTAAAAAAAAAAATAAGTATTTTATTTTATTGTATATAGAACGTTGGAACGTTTCACGATGTGAGAGCGCTTCCATTAAATTGACATTTTATGGCGTCCCGAGGACCCCATATTTGAATTGTATAAGGTCCTTAGCAGCAGGCAGGGTGAACCTACAAATTGGTTTCGAGCAAGTTTTACAAAAAAATAAAGGTTCCTACAGGGGCTGAAAAATAATGTCAATAACGCTAAACCGAACCTCCTAACTTTTATTATTACCGTATAGTTTGAAAAAAACGGATAATAAATCGTTTTCGGTTAGCTCATTTTGTTATTTTATTTTTGACTTTTTATAATGTTATAATGCGTTTAGTTTACTCGCGGGTCAATTAATTTTTGTCGGCCACCCTGCCTGCTGCTCATATATATCAGATTGACCAAATTAGCCCTTCCATCTACCCTGCTAAATTTTAATTAGATATTTCGTTAATAAATATGGATAAATCTGAAGACGATCACAACAATATCATGAAAACCCACCGTGAATCGAGTGAAGAGTTAAGGAACAAAGCGTCCCTAATAGAATTCTTGGAATATAGAATAATAAAATTTCAAGTTGCAATTAATCACATGAAAAACATAATTTCAAAATGCGACGATTGCAAATTAAAGTTGAAAAATAAGCAGAACAAAGTTGAAGAATAATTGATTTTTTGTCAAAAAAACCCCCACATTTAAATTAGACAACCATTTGCAAATTATTAATATGGTTGTCATCGGAGAACCTCATTCTGCCCGATTGGCAAGAGAACGAATAGAGGCAATCAGGAAATATTTACCTGTTCGTGATGCTGTCAAGCAACAATTACAACGGCGTCAGGAATCTCATGTTGAATTTGAAGAGGATACAAAACAATTATTTAAACCTATTACTGAAACAACTAAACCTCTTCTTCCTGTTTTAGAGAAAACCGCTGAAGCAACCGAAAAAATAGCAGAAAGAACAAAACAGACAAAAAAACTTTTACGTGAGCTTCCAGCTGACATAGCTGCTGCTCAACCAATATCAACGACGCAAAAACAAAAAATTCTCTCAATGAGCAATGCTGAGCTATTTGATAAATTTACTGAGGAATTCACTGATGCAATTAATAGCCTTAAAAACTTTGACGATTTAGCTGATTTTGCTGCTATGAGTTTAAAGCCTGATCATCAAAATATCATTAAATCCCGTGAACAATGGCAAAGAGTACTATACCGCATACGTGCTAACGTTGAGCAAATTAAATTAGATGATGACATATACAGAAAATATAATAGGAATTTTAATAATTTCGTTAATTTAATAAAGGAAAGAGCAAGACAAGAAAGAGAAGGAGCAAGACAAGAAATAGAAGAAGCAAGACAAAAAAGAGAAGAAGCTAGACAAGAAATAGAAGAAGCAAGACAAAAAAGAGAAGAAGCTAGACAAGAAATAGAAGAAGCAAGACAAGAAAGAGAAGAAGCAGCAAAACTACTTAAAGAACTTAAAGAACGAGAAAAGGAAGAAAAAAGAATAGCAAAAGAGGAAAAAGAAGCAAGACCAAAACGAAAATATACAAAAAGAACACAATCTCCTCCTCCTTCTGAAACATTGGAATTACCACCACCATTATCACCATCACCACGACCATTATCACCATCACCACCACCACTAAAAGAAGAAGCAGCTATGGCGTTAGAATTACAGAGAGATACTGGAGAGGAAGATATAAGGAGGAAACGTCGTTATTCAATATTAACTAAACCGATCATAGGAAGACCAAGTACACTTGGAAAGGAAAAATATGAAAGGATAAAAAAGGAAGATAGAGCAGTAAAACTAGAATTCCTTAAAGAATTACTTGATAAACCTGATAAGGAAGAATTAATGATACGTTTGACGGAATTGAGAGAACGTAAACAGAGACTGATGGAACAATTATCAAGAGAAAAAGAAAAATTTAGGAGAGAAAATTTACAAGAAAGAATAACAGAATTATCAGAATTTGAAGCAAAACTGAATTCAGGTTTAGAAAAACTTTCTACTGGAAAAGGTTTCTCTACCGGAGGTGATTTTACTCTATGTCCTAATAACGTTATCTCTGACGTTGGACGTCTGGAGATTCTCATCAGAGGAAAACGAGCTGGTAATAATTCTCCAGAAATAATTAATGAAGCAGCTGATATTTGCAGACGATTATTTACAGGCGGTATCATGGACGTTGATGTTTATCAGTCTCTTATTAATGAAATTGCCGATGACTACTACAGTGACTGAGTACGTAATTAAATACAATTACTATAATAAAATGATTGTACATGGTACTCAACGTGGACCAACCATGGTCAGGGTAATAAACTCACGATTACTAGTATACAAAACAACCTACGGAGATGGACTAGGTGATGTTGTTCAGGGTCTATTTAGAAGGATAGCCCCAAAAGCAATACCGATCGCAAAGCAACTGGGTATGAAAGCTATTGATGTTGTTCGTGAAAGAAGTATTGGTGCTGTTGGTAATCTCGCTGGTAAAGCATTTTCAGCGATCAAGGATAGACTAGCACGACAAATACGACGAAAACCTCAACCAGTAAAATTACCTAGTACTGGAGTAATGCCTGCAAATGTCAGTAAAACAATAAATCAAGTTGCTAATCAAAAACTAGCAGAGTTGGCTAGTGTACCAATGTCAGAAAAAGAAAAAATATAACCGCTAGTCTGATAGCAGGAAGTGGTCCTCGTTTTAGACGATAATAAATATAATAAAGATGTTTAAGCGCATATCTGATACAGCATTTGACATGGACGCACCAATACTCAAAGATGAGTCTGTGCGTGATTATCAATATTATTCTTATGACGCTCGAATTCCAGATCAGCGTGGACGAATTGAACTACAGGTTCAGGATACAAGTAGGTACTTCTTACCCGCTGAGGCTTTTATTGAAGTAGAAGGTGAAATTTTAAATATCGCTAATCCTGCAGCATCAGCAGCATATGGAGACGATGTTAGTGTCGGTTTTGTTAATAATGGTATTATGGCGTTATTTGATAGCGCAACGTACATGATTGATGGTAAAAATATTGAATCAATTCAGAAGGACGTTGATGTTGCAACGACAATACTTGGCCTTGCAAGATATAGCGACGATTATTCAAGATCAACTGGTCCATCAATGATGTTTGCAAAGGATACAACTGATTCTCCAGAGCATCGACAATATGAAATAGGACGACCAAGAAATTTTGCTAGAAACGCCGATGCGGATGTACAAAGTATGATTATTAATGTAGATCCAGATTTTAACTTAGGATTTAGATCATGTCGAGCAATGTTGCGTGGTGGAAGAAGAGCATTTTCATGTGCCATTCCACTATCACATATCTTTGGATTTTGTAGAAATGTCCGAAAAGTCATTTTTGGAGCCAAACACACAGTTGTACTTGTACGAAAAGCAACTGACAATGATGCAATATGGCGACCCGCTGGTGATGCTGGTAGAGTAATTCTGACAAAACTTTCATTGTGGATGCCGGTGATGACTCCAACAGTACCTGAAGAAGATCGGTTACTTGCTTTTATGAGTCAAGGTGGTAAATCAGTATTATCGTGGTTAACAATGACCACAGATGCTATCCAGAGTAATATTAATGGTTTAATTACATGGCAAATAGCTTCTCAGCAAGGTGTTTCTGCGCCACGACATATATTTATTGCGCTTCAAGATGCTGCACGGGTGGATAATCAACTACGTAGTATTATGATATTTGACAATCTTGGTGTTTCCGAGGTTTCTTTAAGAATAAATGGACATCAAGAACCATCTGAGGATATATTACTGAATTTCGATCAAAATCATGTAGCACGTGCATATCATCGTCTGATGACGTTCATGGGACGTGATCAAAATATTGATACTGGTTTACAAATATCACAATTAGATTTTACAACTTTATATCCAATTTATTACTTTTCGCTCGAACATTTAGATTTAACCAGACAGTCAGTAGTCGATATACACTTTTGAGCTCGTGTGACAATAGGAGCTATTGCCAATTACAGAGCAATTGCTGTCATACTCAGCGATAAATCAATGTTACTTGAAGGTGTTGGTGGACGAATGAGAGTCGTTGATGCTCCAGTAGAAAACATGTAATTAGATCGTTTATGAATATTATAATGTCATATAATCACGTTAATGTTAGTCTGACTCCTGGTCAGATTAAAAGGATACAATCAGTATCAAAAAATAACTGTGGATTAAAAATATTGCTAAAGAAAGATCAGATGAGCGGTTCAAATAAATTATCTCTTACAGAACGTCAGCTCAGGCATTTCAATGAATCCAAAAAATCAAATAAAGGTATACAACTTAATCTTTCTGCGGATGCCGTTAAAGACATCATTAAGACGGGTGGTATATTTCCACTTCTTGCTGCTATACCAGCATTAATAGCCGCTGCAGCCCAAGCTGTTGCAAAAGCAGCTGCATTAGGCGCCGTTGGAACCGCTGCTGGAATGGCATTAAAGAAAGCAACAGGAAAGGGAATCAAAAAAAAGGGAAGGGGTCTAAGATTACCAGGGACTCCACATTCATGGTACGGAAAAGGCCTAAGATTACCAGGGACAGTTTACTGATATCTCCTATGTCCAATTTTGATTTACTAGATGCTGCTAAAAAATTAAAAATAAAAAATTTTAGAGGAGTTTTTATGCGTGATCAATTACCGAAACAACCAAACAATATTGAAACAGGTATTATTAATCTTGATGAAAACTCTGGTCCAAGCACACATTGGGTTGGTTATGCAATTGATCCACGTGGAATTATTTATTTTGATTCATATGGACTAGCTCCACCAAAAGAATTCTTAAAGTATATTAGCGGCGATCAAAGTACTCCAATATGGTATTCAACGTTACCAACAGAAACATTAACTGATCCACCAATATGTGGTCGAGAAGTACTTAATGTACTTGATGCTGTATCAAAATCAACAAAACCACCTCACAAAGTTGTACATGAATATACTACGACGTCACATTTAAACAGACATTAGTAAATATAATGGTGGACATTTACGGAAGATCTTCACGTGGTAAAGGTCAGCAGCAAGCTGATTTATCTAAATACGCAACTCTCGATCAGCTCAGAAATGAGATTGATGATTTATTAAACATAACCAGTGTGGATCAAAATGAAGTAGTTGTTTTTCAGGATAAGGAAGGACGATTAAAAACTAGTAACATACAACTACCAGATGTACTTATACGAGATCCTAATGCGGTGGTTAATAATATAGTTACTTTTACTGATCAGGGTAAAATACAAGATTCCGATACGTCAGTCAGCGATTATATTAAGAAAGCTGGTGATTCGTTTACGGGTGGCATTATTATGAATCAAAATAAAATTATAGACCTTGGAAACCCAGTCACAGATACAGACGCTGCAACAAAGAAATATGTCGACGATCAAGAATCTAAATACATATTGGCCAACAGCGGTATAATGCGTGCATTTCTCAACATGAATAATAATGGTATTAATAATCTTAGAACACCGGAATATGATTTTGATGCTGCGACGAAAAAATACGTCGATGATAAGGAAATTCCTCTAAAAAAATTAATGACGAAATGACCACACTAAATAACACTTTTTCTAGACATGTAGAAACGTTTTTAAATTTTCGTAGAAATGTAAACAAAACCATTAAAGATTTTTTTGGGGAACAACCAACCGTTGACATAAAACTCTCCGACGTTAACATGAAACTCAATGATATTGTCAGTGGAATACTTAATATTGTTCAAAAAACTAATCTGATTAAAATTCCAGACGGACAAATTAAAAACATCGTATATACAGTAGCATCAGGATTAACAACATGGTCACAGCAAAATAACACTATTAAATATACCGCAGAAGTTACTGGTGTTTATAGACTATCTATATTCAGCTCTGCAAAGTTTAAAATTTATACTACAACATTTCCGTGGCGTCATTCAACAGATGCTTTCTCTGGAGTTGTATCTATAGTGTTAAATAAAGATGCTGAAGAAATATTTTTACTGGAAGCAGATGATCAAACAATAACCGCAACGTCTTACTGGTGGTGTTTGGAATTTGTAGCTGAAACACCACAATTAGTCACTTAATATAACAATAAAAGATCAACCTCAGTCTCGCATCGACGTTCTACGTTACAGATGCAATCAGGTATGTGAGCGTCTGACTCAACTAAATAATTTTATCGACTATTATAACACGAAAATAAAAAAATACAAAAGGCGTATAGTTGTTATTGATGTAGTTGTTTACTCGGTTTCTGCTATTATTGCTGGAACAGGATTATTTATTATCAACATTGACGATGACAGCACCTACTGTTATAACCATTATTGTTTCAGCATCAACGACTATTGCTGGTGTTCTCGGTATTATAGCCAAAAAGATAGATACCTGTACAAATGCTAAATTGCACGATTATATGATTAAATTACATACAGTGGCAGAGGCATGCTCTAAACTATCTTTGTACATTTCTTCGTGTGTCAGTGATGGTGAAATATCCGATACTGAATTCGCGATGATGATGAAAACCTATGATGACGCAATTAAGGTGATCGCTAATGATTTTAACGAATTAAATAATAATGATAATAATAATGACAGACAGGGAGTTACTTCAACAGATCGTCACTAATACGACTCCGTCAAAAACTGCTATGTTATCGTTAAGTTCGACCAATCCTGAGTTTAGTGTCAATTTTCCAACATCAATTCCTGCAAAAGAAATAGCATTAGCACAATTGCGAGTTTATTATAGCTGGCCCAATATTAGATCAAAACCATTTGGTGGACTACAGCCAAATAATTCATTAGTATTCGCCAATAAGAATAAGCCTGATGGAACTCCTGATTGGCAAGTAGTTGCTATTCCAACGGGCAGTTATCAAATAGAACAGATTAATGATGAGTTCCAACGCAGAATTAAATCTATTACAGGAAAAGAATTAAAAATAGCAATTACTGTTCACGAACCAACATTATCAGCGGTTATTGAAATAAATTCCCCTGATTATTCTGTAGATATTTATCAAAGTTCGATTAGATCAGTATTAGGATGGCCTGAAGTTCCACCGGTTTATCAAGTACCACCAGAACCACAACGATCTGATTTCGTCGTAGATGTTATAAAATATATAAAATCTCCAGAATATCGAAAAACTTATCCGTTTATAAAAATTTCAGACTATCGACAAATTTATCCCTTTGTAGATAGTCATCTGGATGCTCATCTTGATTATTCACAGTATACTTATTTTATAGATTTTGTTCGGGGTAAAGGTACAACAAGAATAGCAACAATTAATGTTGAAGAAATTAACTCAAAATCAAGACCAATTAAATCTAAACATGGACGTGTACTTAATGATGTAAGAAATTTATTTTCCAGCATCAGCACTTCCTACAACGATGACTTAAAAAATCAAATAATTGAAACAATACAACATTTGAATCAGGTTGCATCAGACTTAGAATATGTAAATAAGGCTATCGTTAATAGAGAAAAAACATTAAACGCACGGGAAGATAGATTTCTTAGTACTTATATAGTTAATGAAGATGATCCTATTCAGCGTGTAAGCAATAAACGTTTATTTAAAACAGTATTTCTTAAATATTATGGAATCACAGAAGAACAGCTACCAACATTCGTAATTCCGGGATTTAACTCCGAGGAGCTAAAGAAGTCGGTTAATGATCTTATTGATGAACATTTTAAAAGAATATGTGATTCATAGGAAAAATTAATACCCACACCAACTATTCTTAAATATAATAATGATCCACATGGTGGAGGTCGCCATATCTCACCTGGTATTGTTAATATAACAACTACGATCGCGGTCAATCTAGTATGTGACTTAATTGATGACAGCTATCAAATAGAACTTTTAAAGTCTAAACAGGCCCAACAGGGGTATATACTATATACATTCAGTCCTAAAGATCCGCCCGGGTGGTTAATTGTATCTGAGCCAATTAATCCAGTTTATCTACGTGTACATACTCCATTATTGTCAAGAATAAATTTCAAACTTACTGACCAGACAGGAAACATTCTGGATCTACGAGGAAAGTCTCTTGATATTAATTTGTATATACGCTCGTAGAACGTCTGATTAAATAATCAGGGGCAAAAAAATAATCTGATGAGTAAATATATGAACAATAATCAAATCCTATGATTAAAGCAATTGTATATATAATAAAGCGAGATAACTCTGCTATCTCTCTCTGCGGAGTAAATTAAACGATTATTTCCCTTACTACTACGTCGTTACCTGTACAAACCCAGTTGTATATACGTGTATCGAACAAAGCGTATTAGTCCGTCTGTCTGTTACCTTAACGAACTATAACTCATACGTGCAATTATTTTATGAATTTTGAAAAATTGAAATACAGTTCTACATTCTATTAGTAATACAAGTCCTGTGAGATAGCGCAAATATTTTATATATACTTAAATGTAACTGTATTATTGATAAGAGAGCGATGGCCGAAGTGGTAAGACGGTTGGACGTAGATCGAAGTTGTGCAGACTCTCGTGTGTTCGAGTCTCCAAAAATGCTAAAGATATTTTATCTTGCATTTGGCGACGGATGCTTTTTAATTGGGGTACGAAACCCAACAGAAAAATAATACAACTTTCCCACCATGTAACCACGTGGTGGGTGTAAGTTTGCACTCCCCGGGGTTTTATATGGGGGGAGAGTTGTTTAAAAATCTGTTGGACGTAGATAAACCCCCTTGTAGTCCGTCTATAGTTAAGTTTGTTGTTAAGTTTTCCGTTCATAGTTAAGTTTGTTGTTAAGTTTGTTGTTAAGTTTATGTTTGTACTGTCTGCAAAAATCAAAATCATCACCATTTGTATATATTCATGTTCATACAATCATATGTCATTAGGATAAGTTTATGTTTGTGCCGTCTGCAAAAAATATAATCATCACCATTTGTATATATTCATGTTCATATAATCATATGTCATTAGGATAAGTTTATGTTTGTGCCGTCTGCAAAAAATATAATCATAACCATAATCATAATCATATGTATATATAATCATAATCATACAATTATGTGTTTGTACCGTCCTCAAAAAACAGTCCCCTGACCTTCTGATCCTGCTAGGATGTCATATGGCAACCTAGGGGTTCACATAGGGTTATGGGGACTACATTTTTTTAAAAATAATTATTCAGAGACTGATACTATTTTTTATTTTAAAGAAATATTTATATATATAATGAACCAAGAAAACATTAATGATATTATTTCTGCTATTAAAAAATTAAAACATACGGGAATAAATCTCTCTGATAATCTCGATCCTGAAAAAATATTATGCGATTATGAAATATTAAAACAAAGAAAAATTGACAATAAACACACATTACCATCCAATTATAAATCCGTAAAATCAATTTATCAGTCTATGTTAGAATCCTTGGCGGTGGTAAATGAAAAGCAGGTAAAGCTATTTGAGTCGAATTATATACAATTTATTTATTAAGAGTACAGAGTTAGATATATTCAAATATTACCCGCTGATCGTATTTTATTGAATATATTGATCTAATAATATTATCTGCAACACGTTTTACTGAAGCAGGATTGATGCCAAAATATCTGGCAGCTGCACTAATTGATGGGAAAGTTATTTCCTGTCCTGTCTGTATATTTACAGACCTAATAACTCTTGCGTCCTTACAATGATTATTAACGCCATTTTTTTCCACGTGCAGAATTCTGACTAGGTGTAATAGCTTGCAGGTTAGATAGATTATTATTCTGGGGATCTCCATCAATGTGATCAACTACAAGTCCATTTTTAACTACTCCACGAAAACATTCGAATATGAATATATGAGATAGATATTTTTTCCCCCTAGCGGTAAATCTAAAATAACCAGCATTATCAAGACTACCGACTGGTTTCTTTAATCTACAGTTTCTGATTACACCATCTCGGGATGCTTCATAATTTGTATATACTGGATGTTTAACAAATTCGTGTTTCTCATAGTACTCAATTTTCAATTGTCTTATAATATCATTTTGGATCTGATTTGTCTGAGTCATTATATATAATAATATTATTTGTCTAAATCATTGTTTTGAAATCTGGTCAGATAATCTTCTACGGTTTTTATAGGAGATTTACCTGACGATGTATTATTTTTTTGTCATAATATCGTTTTAGTTCTCTGTATTTTTTTTCGCCACATTTTAAACACAATTGAGTTTTTCCTCTGACTCCAACACCACATTGCACACATGGTATTGGTCCTGTACTTCCATTTTTGATACTTTGTGCATGATTTCCGCAGTATTTGTTCACGCACGATTTATTACAAGG
>JAECUM010008055.1:42500-58351 GCA_016617855.1 Megalonaias nervosa | reverse complement strand
TTTGTTCATGCAAAGCGTCTGCAGGATCAAACTGTTGATTATAGAATTTTTTGAAAATGGTGTTCAGGAAGCGATGCATGTTTAAGACAAAAGGCAAAATAAGGTGATAAAAAAGTGTTAATAATCAACACAGAAGAATAAAAAGGAGTATTCAGATTCTTGTGAATAAAAGCTGGAAAGGACACAATTACGTTTATTGGACATCACATGCCAATTTGAGTATGTCTTCTGGCGGGAGATATGATTGCCGTCATCATGCGAAATGAAAAAAAGAATTTCCAAAGAAATACGCCAGGCTGAGAGATGGCAACAAGCCATTGAGTTGCATTGGGTTTGGAACAAAAGTTTGTGCAACTGTAAAAGTGGTAAATAAAGTCAACGCGTACTTTACAAACTTTTTATTTGAACATAATGTTTATCATTGCTGCGCCGAACTTTTACTTACGTTTTCCAGCTTTATAATAGCGGCTATTGATATTTTGTTACACCTTACTGAAAACTGGTCAGTCTTACGGAGAAAAATCAACTGTCTTACTGACACGGACTCGTCAGTGTTGGCAGGTCTGTTTATCCCTTGTAAATTACTTCAACGTTGCATAGTTCACATTTCACATATTTTTTGTGTGTTTCTTTTACAGAATTCTGTCTAGCTTGCTAATATAACAAAATGAAGATTCTAATACCAATTTTCTACTAAAATATTTGCTAAAAAAATATTTTGATTTGAAAGTTTAGTCATTCGTTTCAGGTGTAGAAACCTGTCAAAAACATGACATGGGAATACAGTGTTATCTGATATTGGGCGGAATTTACCTGCTAATCTTGCATCTAGAATAGACCCTGGGTGAGAACCACATGGGGGTGAGGGGAGCTGATAGATTTAGATTGCTGATGAAGTGATAAAGAATATAATTTAATAATAAGCAGTGTTTAGTTTCTCTTTGTCAGAGTTTATGTCCAAAATCTGGATGCATCTTGATCAATTTGAAATTATATGAAAAGTAGCTTTCATACTGTGAACCTGTTTTCAGGCATCACTGAGTTTGGTAAGTTTGTTTTGATATTTGATATGTACTTGACACTGTTGCTTGTAAAGCAAAGAACCTTTATGTTTTATAACTGATGCGTTCTCCACCACAATATAAAACCAGGTCAATCTGACCTGATTTACTTGTTTAGTACATTTGATTAGAATCTAAAGAATCAATTTTGCCACAATGTCCAGTGTATGTTTGTTCATCTGGAGTTTGTCAGAAACAGAATATTTATTAAACAAAAAAAAACAAAAAACAAAACAATAAAATTATAAGTTACTAAGCTCCACAGCTCTATCACTGCAGTGCTTGAGAATGCTCTTTGGCATACAATTCAGCATCCATAGGATGAGTGAGGTCAGGTTGTACCCCAGTTCCATTCAATTATTAGACTTTTTAGCTATATCACTGAAGTGCTTGAGACTGCTGTATGGCACTAAATGTAGGCGTCTCTATGGTGAGCACTGTCAAGCTTGTGAGTGTGATGCCATGATTTACTGTTGACAAGTAAAATAAAATAATGCCTCTGTGATATATGATCACTCTGAATAACAGATGAGATGGTCCTAATAGAAATAATTTGGTTGAATTTGGTATTTTAAAGCACAGAAACACAAGTCATTTATTGCCGAGGCAATTGGAGTAAAGTGCCTAACCAAAGGACACCATGGTAGCCAAACCTGAACCTGTTTGGATGCCATTCTGGCACACTAACCTTGTACTAGTCACTGCAGCTCCTGCCTCAGTCAGTCACCTCTTATGACACACAGGAGGATGCATTGGGTATATTCTACATCTTTGAGCACACAACGGGGGAGGGGGCCTAATAGAAATGAAAATATGTCATTGTGTAAAAATATGGTTTGGGTGGGGATGGGTCAGCTGATTAGAGGATCATCTATGCTAAAACCAACCAAATACATACTTTGCAAAGTTCTTCAAACTGTATGTTAGACATTCCAGCTGTCAGTGTCAGGATGACAAACAAACGGACAACTGGCAAAATTTTGGAGAGTTCATTTTTGTACTGATTTACATCTGTCAGGGTAAACACGTTTGCACTCCATAACCAGGTCAGTGTGACAAGCAACTTGCTGTCTTTTAAAGTTTGTTTTCAGACCATATTAGATATTATGAAACTAAAATAACTAGAAAACAGAACTATCTATATCATGCATCCTTGATAGAACTCTTTCCATGATGGCCTTTGAAAAAGTGTACGTGTTTGGGGTGGTTGGGGGGGGGGATCAGTTACTCTAATTTGATTGTTCCCGCAGTTGGATAAGTGGATGATTACCTGTTCAGTGTTGCGCTATGATAGTGTAGGACATTCCCTAAGCACCATGAGCCGAGTAATTTACCCCCCTAAATCTGTCAGAGCAACCAGTTACCCTGTACCCATGTTGGACGACGACCAAACCACTCATGTTACTTTTAAATCTTTATCTGCTACTTCCAGTTTTATGGAATGCCTTGTATAGGTTTATGTCCACCCTGCCATGTACAGTGCACAACACATAAGAACATTGCTTACAGTATGTGCTAAATTTTCATGAAGGATGTGATCAAATGGCAGGGTGATTGGTTCTCAATGGGTGAACCTGGACCAGAGTGCAAACCCTTCCTGTCTACTGGCATTGCAGTACATTTTTGTCAAGTGTATCAACTTCCATCCTGCAAGGCAGAAGTTTTTTATGTGAACTAAACTGAAGAAATTTTATGGTGATGTACCACCAGAGAAAATCATAGATTGGGGGGGGGGGGGGAATGTGGTTTATATAACAAATTTTGATCCTATTATGTAAGGATTTTATATTTTTTTTTCCTTTTTCTTTTATTTTATATACCTTTTACAAAGTTGTAACACCACTTTTTATCTTCTTGTTTACAGGTTTTTTGACATGTTTGTCTAAGTCATTTTATTTTATTTATTTTTTGCAATTCTTTGTTATTCCTTTAGATCTTAATTTTAAATTGGCACCATGTATCCAGTATTGTGCTGACAGGCCCTAAACCATATACATACATCCATACATACATGCATGCCTACATTACTTTCTGAAAAACATACCATTTTTGTATATCCCCCAATTATCCAATATATAGTATTCCCTCAAAAGCTGTTGATGGGAGCTATGGAATACCACCTTATAGTTAGACAACCTTAAATGAAATATATTTTGCATGCAAAAATGAGATCTATGAATATACCCACAGTATAGCAGCAAATGTGCAATAATAAATGGCCCAGTAGTGAGGGGGTGCTGTACTTACTGAATTATTGTGTCCCCAAAACATTCAGTATAGACTGTAAATTGTTAACTTGTCATATGTCCCGTCTCAAGTTAGTGTCTTATACACCAATTTGGTTCACACAACCTTGAAAAATCCCTGAATTTGAGGAGCTATTTTAAAAACTCCTTGACTTTTGTAGCTGCATGAATTTATGTGAGGGAATACAAAACGTTAATATTGTATAAAATATATCAGTTTGTAACTGCAAGACTTTTGTGTACATGCTTTCCAAAAGTAATGAAATGGGATAAAATTGTGAGGATCAAATGAAACAACAGTTGCTAGATGGAGTAAAGTCACTTTGCAGTAGTGCCTTGCTGATTACATTCATAAAAGGATAACTAATTTATTAAGAATGTGGCCCAACTAGGAATGAATTGTATGCAGTTCAAAATGGGCACCTGACCCATATTCTCTAAGATAAATTACTCCATGAAAACCTTTGAAAGTCCTGACATTTTGAAACTCCTTGCAAAGTCCTTAGATAAAAGCTCACCTGGGCTATCTAAACCATAACAGATAAGCATACAGACACAGAAAGATGGATGCACATTTACACACACGCACAGACAGATTTTATGACCCTGAAGCATCCAGTATTTTATATTGAATTACCATGTCCCCCCAACCATCCAGTGTATATATTGAATTACCATGTATCCCAATCATCTAGTGTGTGTGTTTATATATATATATATATATATATATATATATATATATAGATAGATAGATAGATATACTGAGTTGCCATGTCCTCCAACCATCCAGTATATATGCTGAATTGCCATGTCCTCCAACCATCAAGAAGCCATTGACTGCCATGTGGTTTGTAGATGCAGTGAAACTGAACTGAATGTCATTTAAGGTGAAGTGTTTAACATGATATTGCTTTCCGTTCATTGGACCACACTTATCAACTTTTCAAATGCATGTTTTCCACATTGACAATAGCTGTACCTGATACTTTGTTGCACCTTATTAAAACTTGGTCCAACTTGTAGAAAATATTGGCTGCCTTACTGAGGTCCATTTATTATTGGCAGGTCTGCTTTTCTACCACTGAAGATATTTTAATGAAACTGTAGCGAATTATATATCATAACTAGATAGTGTCAGGTACCATAGCCATGCCCCCTGCCTCAAGGGCAAGTTCACTGCAATGGAAATGTAAATCGCGACTGATAACCTATGTCTGGAATATAACTTTGTAGCCACTGAAGATATTTTAATGAAACATTTGCCAGTTAGGTATCATGTATAGATGGTATGTCAAATACCTTAGCCATGACCTCTACCACAAGGTAAAGATCAAATGCAACTCTGACTTGTATCCTTGTCCACACTATAACATCAGATATTGTAATAAAACCTTTAAGCTGTTATATATTATGACAAGACTGTGTGTCACACACCATTCCCATGACCCCTTCCTCAAGGTCAATGTTACTGCAAAGGAGAATATAAACCAGTGACCTGTCTTCATGTATTGATGTGTTGGTAGAACTGTTGAACCAGTGGAGATATTTGAATAAAATTTTAGCCTGTTGTATAAAAATTTTCTTGACATTGACTTGTATATTCAGTCATACCACTCTCCCTTTCAAGGTCAAGGTCACAACACAGAATAATTTAAGCCAGTTGCTAGTTTTCAGGCTGTCACTTTTAACCCCTACAGATATTCTGATGAAACTTTACCCAGGTTCACACCCATCATACCAGAGTCAAATCCCTAGCTCAAAGTTCAAAGTTGGGGAGAAAAACTCACAAGGTGTGCATGTCAAGTGTCATTTGTGGTATTCTTGTTGTAATTTTATTTTTATGTTGTATATTGTAAATTTTGATAACTGTAATATAAATCACTCAGATGCGTTGGTCCTAGTGTATCTCAATGACTTTTTTTACCCTGGAAAACTTGAAATAAATGAATTTTTGACTGATAAATCTACCCCCAAACTACATAGAGTTTTTAAAGTTCTAATGCTGTGATACCATAATAACAATAAGTCTTGGAACATGAAAAAGTAAAAAACAGTGTGCATCCTAAGACTTGTGTGCAGGTAAAATGTATACACCTTTTAGGTGTCCCAAAACTTGCAGGCACAAACAAAATGTGAAGACAAAATTGTGAAGATCACCATACACCACAAAATCATGTTTATGTTACATAAGGTTTTGATAGATAAAATATGCCGATCGATCAGTAGACAAAAAATAAGTTTTAGGTGTACCAAAACTTACAGTACATGATAAAATTGCTTTAACTTCATGTCCCAACTTGTATAGGTCATAAAAAAATTACTTTTAAAAATAATTAAGGGTGTACCAAGACTTTTATTTCCTCAAGACTTACTGTCATTACGGTAATAAATCCAATTTATGTAATATACTAAGGAACATTACGGTAATAAATCTAATTTATGAAATATTCTAAGGAACAGATAATAAACTACATCTTGATTTATAGACAACAAGTTATGTTATACTGTTCCATATAAAAACTATCAGTATTTTGATATGTTATAATTTAGTGAACTCTCCCAAAAAAGCTGTTGCTAAGTAAAAACTAGAAAAGATTAAAAAGAGCACATCTAGACTTGGGTTGCTTCAGCTTGTCAGCAACGCGGTTGTCATATGTATGAATGAATTTTGATCAGACTTTGGAAGTAAGCTTATGTCAGCAAGAATATGACTGATACTCATTGATTTGTTGGGGCAAGTTTTAGTTTACATCGTCTTTAGTTTCTATTAGCAGAGCTTGTTACATTTCTAGAGGTTATGTGAAGAATTTGGACTTTAGTATTTGGGCTTAGATTATATTAATGGGATCGCATGTTCAGTTTCAGTTTCTACTGTTTACTGCGAACCAAAGACGCCATGCAAATTCTGTGGACAGCTCTATTAAAAACTGAAGAGACATATAATCCAGGTTCATAAAGATTGTAAGGAAGTGAAACCTATACTAGAAAATCCTGGTCAGCAAAGAGCAACTATGAGCACAATTAGAAAAGAAGGTATCTTTGAACAGAACAAGCTGCAGTGCACAAAGGAAAACCCATCATTTCAGTCTCAGAAATATTATGAGGGGAATATAGTTTGTTGCCCAAATTGTAAGGGATTTTATGCAAAGAAATTCTTCTTCAGGCGTAGAGATAAATGTCACTTGGACAAATATGCATTTTCAAAACCCATCCCAATGGCAATGCTAGCTACTGAAGGTGATACAGTAGATACCAGCTTTCAAGACCTTTTGAACTCTCAGAGGACAGATGAAGTAGGATCTGTATGTCAAAGAGATTTTAGATTTTACTATAAAGCTGATAGGAGCACGTTTGTGGGAAAACAACAAAAAAAGCAGAAAAAAATGGAAGTGAGAAAAAGTGTTCGCTCAGACATCAGAACAGTGGGAAGACTTTATGTTGAGTTCAAATCTTGAGAAAAATGAACGCATAGAATCTGTAGAAATGTTCAACCGTGAAAAATGTAGTTCTCTTAAAAGAGCTATCTACAAAATAACAGACAAAGAAGATTCAAGCATCAAGCATGGCTTAAAGGAGAATATCTACTACTTACTGATAACAAGTGCAGAAATCTTGAAAGGAGAAGCATTGCAGGGTAAACAGGGAGAAGTAAAAGCAACGGAGTTGGACTGTTTTGTCTCAGTTTTAAAGTTGAACAGACGAACAGTTTTTGGTGATGCAAGATACATGATTACCCAAAGTAGGCAAGAAAGGCTTCGATTGCCAGATTTTCGACTACCAGAGGATGAAGCAGTGGAATAGCTTCGAAAATACACAATGGAAGTGATAACAAAACACACTGAAGGCAAATTTGATTTCATTGGAAAACATGACTTTGTAGAACTGCACAATGCAGTTAGTTCCAGACTAACTCTTTTCAATACTCGCCGAGGTGGAGAACCCAGTAGATTGAAGATAGATCACTGGTGCAAGAGAAATCAATGGATTACAGAGTTCCAGATGAAGAATTTGGATTATCTTTTACTAGTTGAGAGGAACGTGCTTTGTGACATAGAGGTCACTTTCCAGCAGGGAAAAGGGACACGACTTGTATCATGTTTGACACCTGGCGATTGCAAGAAGGCACTGGACATCCTCTGTGACAGAAATATTCGTATGGATGCAGGTATTTTATCAACAGATGAATTCATCTTTCCAAATACTGAGTCTTCACCAAACCATGCCATTGGATGGGAGTGCATAGATTACATGTGTGAAAAGGCTGGAATTGAAAATTCAAACATCAGTGAAACAAACAACAGAGCTAGGTTAAGTACTATGTATGCAGCACTTGAAGTCAAACCAGAAGATAGAACCTACTTTTACCAGCACATGGGACATACAAAGGAAGTGAATGAAATTGTCTACCAAAACCCATTGCCAGTTATGACTGTCGTCAAAGTGGGATTGCATTTGCAGAGTTTTGACAACGGTAAATACCTTTGTGTTTTAAAAGTGTAGTAATCTGGAATAAATTCAAGTGCTACTAATAACTAGTCACATGTTCTTGTTTTACTACTGGCACTTTGGTAGTATTATGTTAAAGGGTGGTTCATTTATCAGTGATAGTATTGTTTGTACCAGTTACTTTAAAATTACCTGTAAGTTAGTGGAGGTTATCTTTGTATTGTGTTTGGCCTGTAAAAGGATATATGGATAGTTGACCTTGAGAATTTCATTATGGTTTGCTTTACAGGTGTGTCTGATACAGTCGCCAACTCTGCTGCATCTGATACCCTTACAGATGAAATTGACCCCATAAGTGACACTTCGAGCACCCCTCCAAGTGATACCAATAGCAGTCCAACAAAAAGCACTATCAGTGCCCTCCCATGTGAAGAGGCCAATATTCCCACAGGGATTGCGAACCAAGGTGCTTCAGCTGACACTGATAGTGCCCCTCTCATTGCCATAACTAATATCACCAATCAAGCAGGTATATGTTTTAATATTAAATAGATTGTTTGGACTATATTTTCACTTTTAAACCTGTTGCTACTGAAGATTAAGTATGGATGAATCCTGAGGTAAAAATGTGTCGCACTTGCAGAGCTATTTGCTGCTATGAGTTTCAGATAACTGGGTCAGTGTGACAGGCGGCTTGCTGTTTTTAGACAGTATTAAATATTATGAAACCAAAAAAGTAGAAAACTGGGCTGTCTATATCTTGTACCCCAAGAAGACAAGTCCCACAGGATGACAGTGAAATATTGATAAGAAAGGTGAACAATAAACGTGATTTAATCTGGTTTTTCTTGATATTAAGTTCAGTATGAAAACTATAATGATCTGGACAGCTGACCAAAATATAATGATATAATGATATCTTGCATACAATACATGATAAATATCCATGACTGGTTTATATGTATGGGTGTACAAATGGTATGCACTTGAAAGTGAACTAAAGATAATGCTAGAAAGTCATGTTTTAGTCTATAAAATTATTAATGAAGGTTTCCCCTACAAATGTGTTTGAGCACAAGTTAAAATTCTGCTTGAAAGATTAGCTGGAAAGCTATTAATCATTACGAGGGTTATTAGAGAGCTGAAGAACTTGCTCAATAATCCAGCTTTTATCAAATAATGAAATAATGCCCGACCTAAAGTTGTAAAAATTGGTACACTGAAAAGTAGGCAAAAATAATCCCTTAATGGTATGCATGTAGGAGACTTGCTTACCTCAAGATATACTATCTTCACATGATTTGCAAAATATGTGGAGCCAATTGTGCAAAGTAGGTCAGTGCCGGACTGTTGGTGTTAAACTCGTGATGACTTGAAACCACATCCCAACTTTAGAGGCTGTAGATGATGAAGTATTGAAAGTATAGCTTGGAATTAATTAACTATCTTAGACATGCACAAAGAGCATTGTTCTGATTAAGAACAGCATTAAAGCTACAATATTTGTGGTTTTGGTAAATTTAGAACTAGCAGAAATTTTAACTCACTCTATTTGACTTGAATAAAGGAGACTTTTCAGACATTTTCAGTAACATTGATTTACAAATAAATGAATTTCAACCAATTTATTCTCATTTAATTTTAAGATTTCTCAATTACTTAAGTCTGTTAAGGGATTTTTTAATATGCATTTAGCTGAACAGAATTGTAGAAAACAAACAAAGATACAGACATTAGCAATGACCATGGGCTAATAATATGAACTAAAATAGGTGAATAGAGACATGATTTTCCATTATAGGATGATTGTTTTAAGGCAGCGGTTCCCAACCTCAGGTCATGACCCAAATCATGGTCGTGGAGTGTCCTTAGTAGGGTTCCAAAGAGTCATCAAGTTATACATATTTAGAGCATATCATAAGCATGAAGATTGGGAGGTCCTGTTTGTGGTAATTGAGGGTTACAGCAAAAATGCTTGGGAATCACTGTTTTGAGGTATGATATGCTTTCAAAATAGATTTAATAGTGATGCACATTTATGAAAATAGTTAAAAGAAAATAGCTTCCATAGGGGACCGTCAATTTAATTTTTGGGGGGAGGCTAAGGTTGTTTTTTTTAGTCAGTCTATTTGTGTATAGTACCTCAAGATTTTTTTTTTCATTAATATATTGGATATAATTAGTTCTTGTTTTCATGAAATCAGAGAAAGAATTTTTCTTTCAAGTTATTTCGGGCCCAGAAATATTTTATTCAAAAAAATTCCAGGCCATCCACTTTAAAATTATATGGTTTCAAACTTTACAATCCCTATCTCATTATTGCTAATCTGCCATGATATCAATACAGAGTGCATGGTAATCACAGAAAATATGTAAAAAGCTCTGTTTATGGAATTCAAGGAGACTGTGTGAATTTCAGGAAGAAATATACGAAAAGTTACACTGCAGTGTTAACAAGCCATACATTTTCAGAACATTAGTGTATTATCATTTGTTTACATTTCTGCTAAAATGAAAATGTGTGCCATCAGCATTATCTGATAAGCTTCCCCAGAATATTCCTATGGCGGACTGTAATTTGCTACATAATGTGAATATGTTCATGACTTGGAGCAACCATATTTTACACTCTTGGGATATTTTGTCAAAATTTCTCCAGACTTCACCAGCCAGACGATGTGAGACATTGCTGGTTGTATGTAGATCATCATGATTTCTTAAAGCTACTTTCAACTTCAAGAGCATATGGCTATATTGGTTTTAATGATAAATCTTGATACACCTCAAGGGTTTCCCAACAACTAACGCAGAGCATAGTAGAGTGGAGATAGGTCAGTATCCCCATTTTTTGTGAAGGGAAAAAACAGGTTTTATTCCCACAACTAAAACAGAGCATGGTAGAGTGGTGAGAAATCAATGTCCCCATTTTCTGTGAAGGGAAATACCAGTTATTATTCCCACAACTAAAACAGAGCATGGTAGAGTGGTGATAAATCAATGTCCCCATTTTCTGTTAAGGGAAATACCAGTTATTATTCCTACAACTAAAGCAGAGCATAGTAGAGAGTTGATTGATCAATGTCCCTAATTCCTGTTAAGGGAAATATCTGTTACTATCCCCATGCTTTTTAAAATGCCATGGATATTTTATTATCCTTCCTCTGTCTGTCTGTCAATCCATCTGTTACTGCACCTTCTTCCTAATGGCTGTTTTGAAATCCACACAACTTGTTAATTATCTTGCCCATGTGATGACTTTGAGCAAGAGGGGTATCATTCCTACCTCCCTCTAAAGGGGTCCCTGGGAGGGAGGCTGTTAGAAAATACAAACATTCCACATACAGTGACAGCTTTTAATGACATTTGACGAAACTGAATATATTCCATCATAGGAAGAAGACACGTCACGTATGTGACAGATTTTGCATTTTAATGTCTGGGTCACTGTCTGGGTGAGGGTGAGTATGGGGTGGGGTATGGAATATGCTTTAAAAAGCATAGGGATTTGCGATGGCAAGCCATCCAAATCGCCTTGGTTTTTATGCTTCTAGTGAACCTGCATTAAAAGACTAACAAATGAAGAAGAAGGGTCACAATTCATTTTTGTTTCATGAAGATTTAACCTCTACCATTCTGTAACAACTTTAGCAGCTACATGTATGCAGGCAAGAAATATATTTAAACATTCAGTTGTTATTACAGATGAAAGGTTTCACTGGGATGCCCCAACAACGAAAGTTTTAAAAGATTCATTCATTGACTGGATTAATATGCCTTATGGCTGCAGCCTTCCAGGTACTGCTCATACATTGTATACATTTTGCCCAGTACAACCTTGCATACATTTTTTGTACTTTTTTTCTTGGTTTTGAATACCCCTTCTTAAAGCAGAGCTACTGCAGTACTCCCAACTGCCATGTCTGTGAACAGGTTGTTTTCAGTGCAAATTCAGAAATAGTCCTGTATTGAGGTGTAGAATTATCTAGGTAAAGTCATCTGGATCTTGTTTTTTTCTACTTCAGTTTTGTTCTGGAAGAAGATAGATGCAAATGATGTAAGGAGGATCTTGTATTTGCTGGATTTGCTCACTTGGACCAATTTAGCTCCTTTTCAATTATGCTGATTTGATGTCTAAAGTGTTGAGGCATAGTTATAGCAGCTCCTTGTTAGCCCTTCTCCCAGTAATGCAAACTGGGGGAAATTTATGAAATACATATACACTGTTTTATTTGGTTGTTTGGTTATTTTGGGATCATACAGACCCGAATGTATTTGCAGGTGTCTAGAAGGCTTTGTGGGATGAAATCAACACAAAGGTCACTACCATGGACAGGGTCTGTTTCTCATCTCATGTTTTTATATAGATAAGGGTATTTCAGATACAAAATTATTGCAATTTGTATACGGCTGCCATAAGGTTAGTTTGGTTTTTGCACAATAACTTTAGATGTCCACCAACTACAATTACCATTCTTTGTGGATGTTTTCCACTTACAGTTAGGAAGAACGCTATTGATTTTGGGGTGTACAGTTCAAAGGTCAAGGTGACTAACTGAAAGAAGGAGAACAGTTTTTGCACAATAACTCACAGCTACAGTTACTAATCTTCGTGGATAGTTTGCATTTGGGGTGAGGAAGAACCATACTAATTTTGTATTCAAAAGATCAAGGAAACTGACTGAAAGAATTAAAAAAAGGATTTCTGCATAATAACATTAGTTCTACATGATATAAATCAACCAAACATGGGTGGATTGTACTGAGGTAAGGAATAAAGCTACTGATTTTGGGGTGATAAGGTCAATCTTTTGTACATTTTTGATGGTTGATTGGCTTGTAGCTGCTCTTTCAACACATTATTGGTTATTGTATGCCAAGGAAATGAGAAATAAGTGCCATTCCCAAGAACACACCAAGGCCGCTGATCTAGACTGGCCTCAGCTGTTATCAGTACCTGTGACCTTTGGATTATGAGTCTGATACTGCTAAGTGAGTTGCTGCCATGGACTTGGACTTTTTCCATGAAAACATTCCGACCAAGATTAAACCAAAACCACCTAAGATAGACTAATGAAATGTTGGAGGCATGTTTGTAAGCATATGTAGACAACTTGGTTTGATTTATATGCCCGTTGGAACATTCTGTCACATTTTAATGAATTTTTAAAACTGTTTAGACTTTGACTTTATATAGTGCATACATATTTTGCAAACACAAATCTAGTGTTGGTTGTTAAACAGTGACACAAACAATTGCTTTGTATCACTAAAAGTGAAAATTACAGCTAGGTACACAAGTTCTCTCTTTTTTTTCTCTCCTGCTCACTATTTTGTTAACTATTCATGCAAACAGCACAGAATGAGCAACAAATATAGATCTCACCACATACAAAAATCTGCAGTCTTTTGGATTGGGGAAAAACAAATCAGTGAGATGAATTTGTCATTACTATTTAGAAAATTTGGAAAGTAAGGAGAAAAAAGAGATGTGTTTAATTTACATAGTGTGCACAGAGTGTATTGGCTATATATCACTTGCATCCATGTTGTAGTTACCGAGTTACACTTCTCTTTGCAAAGAATGTTCAGTGGATAATGCTTAGTATTGTCAGTGACCTGGTTGGTGAAAATAGGTGCCTATGAGTGAAAACAGTTAATCCAGAAACTACATTAATGTTTATCTACAACAAATATGCTGCATGAAGTACACACCTGTATCGACAAAACTTGGCAGATGGTTACTGGGTACAACAGTGGTGACCAGGGGAGCTCTGCAAAGGGCCATCAAATCAAACAGCCAAATGAACCATATCTATTCATAAAGTGTTTGCATATGTCAAGTTGTCAGAAGGGATTTTTTTTTGTTCTTTTGCTGCAGCTGGTTTGTTTCATTTTCAAAGGATGCATTGATCGATGCAATGTTTTGAAAAATTGCTGATACCTGAACATAAAATGCTGTGCTGTGAGATTACATGTTCTTGTACATACTATCTGCTTATACAACTTTTTTATGATGATACCCTGTAGTTCATTTTTTCATCCAATCCATTTATTTATCCTTGCATTTATTGGACTCCCTGGTATTAAGACATATTTGATTGTGTGACATCTGCTTTGTTTTGTGAATGAGTGATCAAGTATCCATATATTTTCTAACACTGAACAAAATCATGCTTTTTTATAAAGTTTTTTCAAAGAAATTATCAGAATTATTGAAGTTAAATAATATTGGGATCAAGAGTTTTGTAGCTAATTGACTGGTCTTCACAGATTGAAAATAAAGTTGTTTGTAAATGATCATGGAATATAAATTATGTCCTTCTTCCTATGTATTTTATCAACACTGTGATATAAATCATTGAAACTGGTTTCAGCATTTATAATTTAGTATTCATTCATGCAAACTGCAAAGAAAACAGATTAAATTTGAATCCAATATGAATCGGAGAACTTTCCAGATATATAGGCTGTTTGGAGTATAACCTCAGTAGAAGCACTGCAAAACATGCCAACACCTGCAAGATTGTCGTTTAGTGCATGGCATCGGGATGCGGTATTAGTCTCTGGTCTCTATCTTTGAGGTAAAATAACAGTGGAACAGTGGATACTGAAAAGCAAAATCAAAGCACCTTACAACAAAGTCAGAGCAAAACTAATGAACATGAAGAGGCTTCAACAAGAAAAACCAAGCAACAACTACCGAAAATCGGTGTACCTTAAGTGCCTCTTCTTGGAACCCTCGTGTCATTCCATCCATCATTCCATCCATCCATCTGGCAAACACTCATATTAATTCAACAAGTCCTGGCTTTCAATGAATTGCCTTAAAATTTTGTAAATATTATAGGCATCACTCAATGATGACTATATAGACAAATTACTTTGTTCCGTAATTTTTATAAAAGAGTTCTCATTTCTTACTTGCAACTGAATTCCGTGTATGACAAAGTCTTCTAAACACAATTATCTTACATTTTTCAGTGGATTGCCATGAAACTTGGTAAATGTTGTAGTCATCAACTCATCATGTGCATATCAACAAATAACTTTGTTCTTCAGTTATTGCCATTTTTATTAGTTTAGCTCAGTACAGTGTATGTCATAATCTTGTAAATGCAAATAGTCTGTTTCTGATGGATCCCTGTGAAACTTGATCCATTTTATGGTCATCATCTGAAGATGCACATGTCAACAAATTACTTTACTCCTGCAATAGTTGCTTGAATTATTGTCTTTTACTTGCAGCTTGATACAGTGCATGATTGAATCTTGTGAATGCAACTACTGTCAAAGTTTTCAGTCCATCTCCATGAAAGATAATTTGAAGATGCACATTTTGAAAAATTACTGCAGTCTTGCAATTTTTGTTGCTAAATTATTGCCCTTTTTTGTCTTAAAGTGACAGATTCTTGTGCATGCGACTAGTCTTGCAGTGTTTGATACATCACTGTGAACTTTGGGTACATATAATGTAAATATGGTGCAGATATAAAAACAGTTATGTCTATACCTCTGTGAAGGAGTTAGACAATCAGACATAACTGACCTTGGGTTCCAGTGAAGGTCATAGCTTGTATTTTTGTACTTGCCCATAGCGCAGATCTGCATATACAATATGGATCTCCACATTTTCTTCATATGCTTATGGGGTGGTATGTCATCAGTCCAGCGTTTAGCACAAGCTTATTATCGCTATTATAGACCATTGGCTTTCTCCTTTTGACGATACAAACATTGCAAATATATGTGAATATATGGCAGGTGAAATTGAATTATGACAACAATTTTAAAATGTTGAAGTCATAGTGAAGATTCTCTTAGCTAAAACATCAGCATTTAGGCACGGTATATAGAGTACAAAGATGAACAATGAAGGAGATGATAAAAGTTGAGAATAAAAAAAAAGAATATAAAAGGAGAAACTTAATTAAAATGTGTATGGCATTGTGTATGAAATTGCGAAAATAAGGAGGAAAGAAATGGGAAGAAATGAAGAAAGTTAGAAAAGGGGCAGATTTAAAGTGAACAGTACTCCCTTATAGATTGAGTTACATCACTGACATTGTACGTAGATGTTCTGAAAGGTAGATACACAAAA
>JAECUM010008055.1:0-37500 GCA_016617855.1 Megalonaias nervosa | reverse complement strand
AAATGAAGAGATACATCTTAGAATCATCAAGTCTATCCTTTGTAGGAGTCCCTTGCGAAATTCGCAATTCAGTTGCAAGCTCTTTCCAGCCATGACTCTTGCTTGGTGTTTGTTCTTTGTCACTTGCTCAGTCTTCTTCAGTTCTGTAATTAGTGCTTGAAATAATACCGCAGACGGTAATAGATACGGTATCTTTGATGTATTTAAATTGCTTCCGAAGTTGATTACTCCCATATATGTCAATGATATATATTGCCAAGGAACATAATTGCACCTTATGAGTCATCATTGCGGTCCGTCAGTGGGTCGACGATGACTGTCCTATGGCTTAGGTCTCGCTGAGATGCTTCTCCTCCATTCCTCTCGATCTTGAGCCAGAGTATTCCATCTCCTGGTTTCAATCTGTCTAGCTTTCATGTTTCTCTTAGCTACATCTTTAAATCTTACACGTGGTCTTCCTTGATTTCTGTTTCCTTTCTTTAGTTGCGAGTACATAAGTTGCCTCGGGAATCTCCCCTCATCCATCCTATGGACGTGACCAAGCCATCTTAGGTTTTTCTCAATAAGAATGTCGATCGTAGACAGGAGTCCTGTTCGCTTCATTACTTCTATGTTTGTGACCTTGTCCTCCCATTTAATTCATAGAATTTGGCGGAGGTGGCGCATCATATAAGCATGAAGTCTCTTTGCCTGTGTACGATAGATCGTCTAGGTTTCTGCACCATACAGGAGAGATGACATCACTATGGCACGATATACTTTCCCTTTCACACGAGCTGACACATGAGTATTGTTCCAGAGCCTATGATGTAGCTTGCCGAAAGCAGTGCTGGCTTTCCCCAACCTGTATGTTATCTCACTCTCAAGGCTAGCATTGTCTGAGATAGTACTACCAAGGTAGACAAAGTTTTTGCACAGGACTAGGTCCTCACCATCGATGGTTATGGGGGTAGGTGGAGGAGGTGTGCTGAAGAGTTTTACCGGTTGGTACATGCATTCTGTCTTACTGATGTTTATTTTCAGGCTGAATTGTTTTGCAGTCTTGGAAAACTTGTCCACTAATGTCTGCATATCCTGTGCGTTGTGTGCTACAATGGCACTGTCATCCGCAAACAGCATTTCTCGCACTAGCAATTGCCTGGTCCTTCTTTGCCTTGAAGTGTGACACATTGAACAGATCACCATTGTGGCGTGTCTGAATGTATATACCTTCATTTGTACCCTCAAAAGCCACCTCAAGCATTGCTGCTAAGTAGAGCGAGAAGAGGGTCGGCGCCAGTACACATCCCTGTTTAACACCATTCCTTACTGGAATTCTTTGGACTGCACGCTGCCGTGGGCAACATATGCTTGCATACCAGTGTGGAGGGCTTTGATGACATTGATGACTTTTTTTGTTGTGCCGAACTTCCTGAGCACTTGCCATAAGCCATCCCGAGACACTGTGTCGAAGGTTTTGGTGAAATCTATAAAGACTACATACAGTGGCATGTTCTGTTCCAAGCACTTCTCTTGTATATGGCGCAGACAAAAGATCATGTCCACTACGGAAGCCACATTGGCTCTCTGGTAGGGCATTCGGAGAAATATGTTTATCAATCCTGTTCAACAGCACACGAGAAAGAATCTTACCAGCGATTGATGGGAGAGATATACCTCTGTAGTTTCCACATTCCTTACGGCTTCCCTTCTTGAATATTGGCACAATACTAGCATCTTTCCAGTCCTGGGGTACCTTTTCTTCAGTCCAGATTTGCAGGATCAGATTATGACGATTTCTCGTCAGTTCCAGACCACCATATTTCCAGATTTCTGCCGGTATTCCACAACGACCAGGTGCTCTCCCTTCCTGAGTGTTATCAATAGCTGTAGTCAGTTCCCGCATATCTGGGGATTCTGAGAGTGATTCTATCTCCGGTCGTGGCCTGATGGCCTGAGGGGCTCGAGGGTCAATACTGCCTGGGATGTTAAGCAGTTGGTCAAAGTGCTCTGCAAATCTGTTCAAGATATCGCTCTTCTCCTCCAAGACGGTTTGTCCATCAGTGGAGATGAGTTGAGTGGTACCTCTCTTTCTGGGTCCATAAACTTCCCGTAAGCCTGTATAGAATCTCTTTATATCGTTCACGTCAGCTGCTTGTTGTAATTCTTCTGCTTTCGACTCCGACCAGTCTGATTTCAACTTCATGGTGTACCGTTGGAGTTGCCGTTTGCATTCTACATACTTCGCTTTATTGGATCGTGTATTCATCTGCAACAGTTTTTCCCGTGCCTGCTTTCTACCTGTCAGCAGTCTCTCAAGCTCAATGTCCCCTTCAGCAAACCAGTCTTGATGTTTCCGCTTTGGCTTCTCAAGAACAAGTTCCGCTGCATCACGGACAACAGTTTTTAGGTTTTGCCAGTTTTCCTCAATCTCATCACCAATCGGTTGTAATATGTTGGTCAGAGCTCTCTCGATCTCGTTCTCGAGCTTCTCTTTGATGGAGACATCCTTCAGTCTTGCTGTATTCATCTTTGTCGGTGGTTTGGTGGCAGTTCTATTTTGCCGTTTGCTGACTGAGAATTTGATTGTGGACCTTAGCATCTGATGGTCGGTTGAACAATCAGCACCTCTCATCACTCTGGTGTTAAGCACATCTTTCAGGTCTTTCTGTCTTCTGATCACATAATCCAGGAGATGCCATTGTTTTGATCGTAGGTGCATCCAGGTGGTCTGGTGGTGTTCCATGTGCTTGAAAACTGAATTGGTGATGACAAGGCCATTTTCCGAGCATAGAGCCAGTAGGAGTTCACCATTTGAGTTGCATTTGCCAATACCATGCACACACCTAGCACCCCAGGCTATTTATCATGATCTTTTCCAACTCTTGCATTGAGTCGGCGACTAAACCGGCAACCCCATTGGTACAACACCAATGAGGAGGGCGCACTGGGCGTCCTGGCAGAACTAAAAACAAGATCTGTCGCTAAGGTCTGTGGCGGACCACCCAGCAGGGAGATGTGGCGCCCTTAAGAGCAGAAATTAACATAACAATTCTCTGGTCAGCCGCTGCAGCAAGTGAGGTGGCGGCATGTCTCGGCTAGCCCCTGCCCGTCGCTAAACACCACACTTTGCCGAGAGAGTGATACTAGTCAACGCAAAAGCTAGTTTTACTTCAAATCCTTGCATGCAGCTCCTATGACAACGGTCACAACAGATAACACTCATTCCGGATCGAACGATGCCCGGCCAAAAAAGGTTCGCGCTGGTCACCTACCGCTCCGGGGACCAGTGAAACGTCAGCTAGGATGCAGAAGGAAACTGAATCTAGCCGAGTGGAATGTACGGACATTGCTGGACCGTGCTGGTACTGATAGACCTGAACGCCAGACTGCTCTAGTAGCTAAGGAACTAAGCAGATATACCATCGACATTGCAGCTTTGAGTGAAACTCGTCTGCCTGGATATGACAGCATGGTAGACTGTGGCTATGCATTCTTCTGGAGTGGAAAGGATGAAGGCGATCGCAGAGAAAGCGGAGTCGGTCTTGCGCTGAGGAACTCCATTGCTGACATTCTTGACCAGGACCCTACACCGATTAGTGATGGGATAATAACGATGAGACTGCCACTGGAGAGGGGAGTATACGCCACAGTCATTAGTGTTTATGCACCGACAATGACCAACCCCGAGGAAAACAAGGAGTTTTACAGTTGTCTCAGAACTGTTCTTTCCAAGGTTCCAGCCAAAGACAAACTGATTCTAACTGGAGACTTCAATGCCAGTGCACCTTATGAGTAATATACATGAATGGCATGTTCTGACAAGGAGGATCGAAAGATTAAATCTTCTTTCAGGTCATTTTGCTGCTGTTTTCGATGGGCGATGAGCGTTGTGCGGTATCGGAGTCTAGGTTCACTAGCGTGACGCCCAGAGTGGCGTTCACCTTTGTATCAAACTTCATATTACAGATCGCATAGGTCATTTCCATCTCGTTGTCATACATCTCCGCAACTCATTCAGGAGTCAGAGTTCGATTAACATGTTCTCTTTGCGTTCCAGCTGCAACAATATCAATCAGGCGATAATTATATATATTTCTGGGAAAGCAAGGGGTTAATGATCAGACAAAATCTACATCGAGACCGATGCCCCATATGAGCCATGCCTATTTAATGACTCGCGATCCTTCTGGTCACCCAGGTAATGCAGGCATGACGTCATATATAATCAGATACAGTCACCACATGACCAATCTTGTGAATATTTATTATATTGTTATGGATGGAACGGTTCCCTTTAAGATCGTGGACGTTTTGACGATTCTCAGTTTCAATCATGATATTTACTTATAATGCATCCCAAGATAAGTTTCAATTCCCACAGCAAACGAAGGCCATTCACGAAGTTTTCTCACGAACGTCTATTGCTACGGCGCTATAATATTGAGTGACAGCCCATACGCTGACACCGGGATGTCAACTTGTTAGTCAGAACAGTTTTGATATTGGTCACTTCCAGAAAGGCCCAGTTGTCAATAATCTATCGTTTCCTCAACTGAGCAATATTAAGATATCATCCATATCCTATCCAGCGCTGCTCCGAGAAATGCCAGGTTCATCGTCCTTGTTTAATCAGATGGTGGGGCCGGAGCCGATAACGGTCTCAAACCTTTCCTTGAACGCTGTTTTAAGCAGTTCGCGAATACTAGTGTTCTATTCATATCTACGACGACCAACAATTTTAGCATAGTTGGGCTATTTTAGAGATGGCAAAGAAAAATAAATATATTTGTACCTTTCATCTGCACATCCATGGGAAAAAAAAACAAAACAAACATGTTTGAAACCCCAGTCGTTTTGCGCTGTCTTTTATCTCTGAATTATTTCGTCTCTACATTTCCTATGCGCGCTACAAGACTTATGAAGAGAGTGATCTTCAGCAGACCGAATATCCAGGACCATAATAAACCTGGTCTAGTTGAAAGACCCAGCGTTTGCCGAAGAGAGCTATATGTCATTGTGACTATCTAGAAATGGCTAGAACAACTGCCACAAATATTGGTAACATACGTGTCCTTTGGGCAAAGCTGTAGTTTCACAGATTACCTTGCTGATCAAAGTGCTGAAAACGTTTACCACAAAACGAGCGAAAGACATGCTGATATCTGTGCAATCAAAGAGGAAGACAATAGCCTTTGGACTCTTGGGCGTGTATTGAGGTTGACGTCAAAGACAGTACAGCCACTATTTGCCGTTACTTTTTATGCAAGCCCCCGGGTGTAAAGAAAAGTGACCTTGTTCGAGACAAACTACCGGGAGAGTCCACTGATAACTTGCTCCCACGTGGATGCTTTTGTTTACCTGCTTTAGGAGCTGAAGCTGATCAAATATGCTTGTGTTTCTTGCTTCACGATCCGTTATTACGTTCAATTAATCTGCTTTCGGTTTTTATTTTTGGTATAGCATTTCTCTTGGCAAGATTTACTTTATGCTCTCGAACTGTAGTGGTACAGTGATGATCAATCTTCACAGCAACGAAGACGCCTTCATGCCCTTTAAACCTATCATCAAATGGACACATTATCCAACTAGCGTCTTGGGTTGTGTGGTGGTTGAAACCACCAATCATCTCTCCATTACACAAAACGTATTAGGCTATATGATTTTGTGACAGGCCGTGTTAGACGTTCATAATTCTGGCTAAGCCTGCCACTGTGCTCAAAGTCTTTAATGTGAGAGCAGCCTTTCCATAACTTTTTAAGCTGAAATCATTACGATATGTAAAGATGGCTTCGACAATTAATCATTTGTGTTAGTTTTCGCAAAATCAGTAACAAAGCGATTAACATTAAAGTACCGAATCTTCGGTATGGGAGTATCAGTTTCGTGTTGTTCTAACGCCCTCCGACTGCAGTGCGCATGCTTTCAATGTCTAGGGTGCTGCCTAACTGAATTATTTTGCAATCGAAGAGCCACGCGTCCAATATCCACTTAGCCCTACATTCCTTGGCTGAATACAGTATTTGTTACAGTGGAGTTAAGCATACTAAATCTCTAAGATTATCTTCACACAAACATTAGCAATCCTAAGAAACACATATGCAACCAAACCTAGCTGTGGAATGCAGCTAAACTGACAGCTTCCACCAGGGGCAATGGAATAGTTACTTGCCACGCGTCTTATCAGAATACAACGTATAGTAACGCAAGAAAAGAAACCTTGACTTGAACGATGACGAAGTCATTATATGGCCTAAAACTGGGGCATTGTTAGCTCAATATCGATGTTATTAGATGCAGCGTCTCTAGATAGTATTCCCTATCGCTAGAGGGATTCATTCACTCTAAATACAAAGTATTACTCAATCTGGTGTTATGAAAACGGCGATTTTCTCCAATTGAATTGCGATCATATGCTTTGCGATACACTATTTTCAGAGGTTTACATGTAGCGGCGTGCAACTGATCCCTATGTCTAAATTGCGATATACATATAAAGAGAGAAAGAGTAATAGAAAGAGGCAGAGATGGAGATAAACAGAAACACACACACACACACACATACACACACACGGAGTGAAAATCATATTTCATATGTTCTGTATTGGAGATTTCGGATGATAAACTCAGTTCTTCATGGCTCGACCTATTAAATATTCAGTTGGGTGTCAATTAAAGGAAGTGGCTCTCAGTTTATACTGTTCTAATTATATTATTCCAGCAATATCTATTTTATCTATGATTATCTTGAAACCGTATGTGGTGTGTAATGAACGGTTAAGCTAGGTTTTCTGAAAAAAATCTGTCCGTAGATCTACTTATTTTTGATGACTCGTAGTGCGGGGAAGGGATGGGGGAGGTGGTTTTTTTTTTAAATGTCTTTATAACAGTTAAACGTGGATGTAGTCTGAAAAGATTAAACTTAACTGACAACACCGCAATATTGTTATGCATGGATATGTTTATCTATTAACCCATAACATAAGGAGAACTGTATATGTTGTTTGTTGCATCTGCTATCGAGCAACTTACACTGAAAGGAAGAAATGCTTTATGCACAATGTTGTATCAATAGGACGCAAGTTTCATCTTTAGACTTTATTTTGTGCAAATCAGAACCCGAACACCCGAAAACAATAGAGTTCGCCAGTTTGCAAGTAAAACAAACTCAAGTGTGCAAATTTGTACCTATCTAATTTGTTTTCTTAGATTGTTCAACTGCAAGACTTTGAGAATGCTTCACCCTTTAGTGGGGTAAAGATACAACTGCTCTAAATCATTAAGTAAGAGCATCGCATGGTTTTTAAAGTACATTTTAATCTCAGTTTATACTGTTCGTGTAAGTAGGAGGCAACAACACGTGCAAGCATAATTTTGTGGGATATGTAGATATGCATACACATAGATTTGAAGATGAAGTCCCGTTTTAGGTGAGTAGGTTGGCAGTTCGTAAAATGTAGAGTTATCACTATGTGTTTCAAGGAATATTAGGACATGAGAACCTTTGACTAAAGTTTTATCAAGTGTGGTATATAGTGTCAAAATTATACGAACGTTTAGGAAGAGACATGGTAACTGTCATATCAGGCCATGTCTTAGTCAAGAATCAGAATGATGTATGTACATGTCAATAAGGCATATAACAAAACCTTGAGTTTATGCTGGCCAAAAAAGTGATATTTCTAAATACTGTTGATCACATTTGTAAAATCGTAGAGAAGCAAATTCCGATGATAATTAAGATTCACAAGTAACCAATGCCTGCATTTAACGAACAATTTAACAGTATAATTCAAGGATGTGTCCGTCCCTTACCTAAGACCATGTCAGTCAACCTGTACGTGCTAACATTGATGTATGCAACTGCAAGATTTACAGATGCAATTCATTTTAGAAATATGTATTTCTATTTAAAACCATCATAAAGACATAAATCAAACAGTTAATTTTTAATAATAAAGAATAGATGCTTGGTATAAGTATAATTGAATAACTACCGCAAACACAAGTTGTGTCGGATCACGTATACTAAAATGTCTACCCTGCGTAAGCTGCATAGTGCGTTCCGAGTAAGGTAAATCAGTTTAGTTTACCTGTCTCGCACAGTGAGTATCTTAATATTAGAAGAAAATCTCACTCCGATTTAACCACTTACGTAATTCAGAAATTTTAAAAGTCTAGACTAGAAAGGTACATAATTTCAAATGCAATAAAACAATGATGGAAAGCAGCTATTAGGTGTATATGAGAATGCATTTTCTTCTGTTTCCGCACAGAAAAATAAAATATCATAACCTCGAGATTGTAGATTCTACATTCAGAAATATTAAAATCTGGACAAGAAACTTTTGCATCAAATGCAGTCAACAGTAGTTGAAAGCAACTATTAGATGAATATGAGCACATATTCTTACTGTTTGAGCACGGACAAATACAATAACAAAACCTTGAGATTATAGATTCTGCACCTCTGAAACAGCATTTTTAATGGATGTATCCCTTCAAATGTTTATACAGGAGGCATGTATTGCGTATGTTTAACAGTATCACTTAAATATTGCATAACATGATCCAACATAGACTTCATAAAAACATATTCTACATCATCGTCCATGGACTTTATAAACACAAGTATTCGAAATATTTAAATTTAGCAACGTGTGCTTAGTTTCCTGCCCACAGCCCAGTACCAATTTTATAGCAATTATTGAGTTAATTACTATAACCTGATGCATTTTGGTATAAATATGTCTTCATCCGGTTTTAACAGGAAAAAGTGGGATACACACAAGGGATGGGGGCCAGAACCGAGAAAAAAAAAAAACGCTCATTCTCCGGCGAAATTGTATTGGGCCCCCTAATGATACGAAACATTAAAGATACGTCCAAATCACTCACAAAGTTAGTATTTGAGGTGAATATGGATATCTATGATAAATTAAGATTATGGCTCTTGATGTGAAAGTCAAAGGAGAATTTAAATTAAGATGCCACTTTTGGGATGCTATGGAAGTTTAATCTTGAATCCACTATATATTCTTTCTTCAATGATGATATAAAGTTGTTTGTGGGTCAACCGTTTTCATAATATACAATATCACGTGGATTTTATAGCCAATATATCCGTTTCATTAAGAGATTTAGGTCAAATATCACTACGTCTCTCAAGACATTAAGTATATTTTGAGACGTATAGAGCGGGAATTCTTACAAGTGATTAGTTTGCTTCTTCACTAAGCTATCAAACAAGAGGATATATCTACCCAGTACAGTCAGTACATTATGACCAAGTTTAAGTATTGCAAAAATTATTGAGGTTGTATAATAGTTGGAGTGTTTGATACAAGTATGGATTGAGCTAAGATAAGTAGAACACCCTTTGCTATGTCTAGTTTATGGGACGTTTTGTTTATTTGTATTATGTCGTCATCCTATTTATTGACCAAAATTTTATAAGGTCAAAATATGTAAATGCTGTTCAGGCCTTTTATTAATTGGAGAGTGTGATAGTCAATGATCTGTTCCATTAAGACACATAGAACTTTTCGGTCCTTTCTCTAGTCTTCTGGTGAGTGGTATATTTTCTCTGCATCAGTATCCTATTTATTGTACAGACGTTTACAAAGTTTAAAGGTCTTCAGAACCTATAACAGCACTTGCGGCCATCTCTAGTGGAATTATTTCATACTCTTATGTAGTCTGATTGTTAGAACGTTGTAAAACATCGTTAAATTTAGGATTTCTGTGTTCATCTACACTGGGTTCAGGATTAGTAGCAGACGCTAGAGGAAATGCGCAGCTAAATTATTTAAATGCCTTACCTGCAATCACGTGACTTCGCACTATTGTGTTATTATTTCTTCGCTAATTCTACATTAATATAAAAATGAAATGAAACACAATTACTTCCTGAAAATTATAAAGTACCAGGAATTGTTCCACTGTGACAGACTCCTGATGGCATCATCTGTTTAATGCTAATACAAGTTTATGCCATTTTCAATATAAAATAACTTTAACAAATAGGAATACATTTAACCGTATAATATATAATATACGTTTAGTCGATATTTCAACATTTCATCATATCATAATCTAGACAGTTTCATGATTTATATTTGTGCTGTAAGTTCCACGAAGGTGATTGATTATTTACCAAATAATACAGCATACAAAGATCTAGTACTATTCCTTGAGCTGTATATTTACTTTCACAAATCAATTTTTACGTAAGCCAGAGTTATGCTTCTCGGTCTTACTCGTACCTATATATAGCTTGACGTATTCAGCTATGTGGTATCCATAAGTAGCCGATACTGTTTGGATCTATGTGAGAACAGGATTATTGCCAATAAACTCACAGAATATCCTTCATATGAATGTGGAGCAGTATCTGTTTCTCACGTAATCGACCCTTCTACATTATTATGCAAACCAAGTATCAATATATTATCACATGGTACACTTTGCCTACAGTATGTGCAGTTTCATATTTTGGATGTTATAACATGTGAACATATTATTTTATGGGATTCTGACTAGTTCAGATAAGCCCATGAAATCAATCACTGTGCAGTATTCTCTTTACTGATTGGCTACGATCGTGAGAAAACATTTTAACCCCGCCTTCTGTAATGTGTTGCTGTCAATGAACATTTCTACCGCCATTTTATGATTCGATTCACTAAAGGAATTGAGGAAAAATGGTCTCAGCTGTCTGAACATGGCTAATTACCACATCAGGGGCTTGTTATGTCATGTATACTTTACCATAACATGAAAAATGGATCAAACCCCAAGACAAGAAGAAGAACAATAACAAGTAAAACTAAGGGTATTGCTCAGTTCTCAGTAGCGAATGCGTAAGTTGGTGTTGGAGGGTCCCGGTAAACCTGAAGCATGGAAACCACCCTATTTACAAGCGTGGTTTAAATGTTCACTTACATACATAAATAAACTCAACCCTGTTCACAGCAGAACGTGGACATAAACCGGTTTCTAAATTGACAGAAGTTTATTCAGCCATTGCATATTTACGCGGAGATTTGTTTACATATTCTGTAGTCTGTTGTTCCAAGCAAAACGATGCAAATATCCAGTCACAAATACATTATAGTACGAATGGGAATACTTACATCCAGGAAACCTTCTTTCAAATGAATATTGCTACAAGGTAACGAAAAATGATTTTATCTGTGTAAAGTCTTCTGTTTATTCGGAAGGACGTTTGTTCTTTGACTTACAGATTGTAAGAAAAATATAATCTACTTGTATACGTGAATACTAGTTCAAATTTGTTTTGGACAAATGAAAGGCGCAACGTCTGTCAAAATGAAGGAAATTATTCGTTCTTTTCTCTATCTAAATAATTTCCACTGAATTAAATACTATGGGATAAAAGGAATCTCAAATGAGTAATGATTTAATATCAACTTTATGAAACTCGTTGATTAATGTCCAGCTTTTGCACGCCACGGCTCAACGTCTCAAATAAATTGTTCTTGTATTAAACTAATTATTTTGTTGACCTTTCTCAACCATCAATTTTGTATATTTGTACAACACCAACACATTTTAAGATGTTCTTTATTGTCAGTTAAAACGTTGTCTGTTAAAGCATAACCATCAGCAGCAGAGAGGGTGAACAGACCAATTTGCTGGAGACCTTATTTTACAAAAATAAAGGTTCCTACAGAGGCTGAAAAAATAAGGTCAATAACGTTAAACTGAAGCCTCTAACCGAGCATATTTCCATACGGTTGAGAACAGACAATAAATCGTCTGGGTTAGCTCATTTTTGTTATTCCATCGTTGACGTATTTTTTTCAAATTTTTATACGACTCGTTTACTCGCCGGGTCACTTAATTTTTGTCGTTCACCCTCTCTGCTGCTATAAATTAAACAGCTATTATAAATATTATCAATAATGAATATTGGAGAACCACACTCAGCTAAATTAGCTCGAGAGCGACTAGAGGCAATTAAAAAATATTTACCTGTTCGTGATTCTGTTAAACAACAATTACAATCACGTCAGGAATCTCAAGTTGAATTTGAAAAGGATACAAAACAAATATTTAAACCTATTACAGAAACCATTAAAGGTCGTCTTCCTGCTTTAGAAAAAAACTGCTGAAGCAACTGGAAACACCGCTGAAGAAACTAGAAAAATAGCAAAAAGAACTATGAAAACAAAAAAGATTTTGCGAGAACTTCCCGCTGAAATAGCTACTGCTCAGTTAATGCGACAAATACCTGAAGATTCTGACCAAGCTCGTGCTGAAATGGGTGATATAAAAGATCGTATACCAGAATCAGAGAAAGAATCAGAAGCAAAAGCCAAGGTTAATGTGCTTGATAAGTTTACCGAAAGCGTTATTAAACTTATTGGAAAAGCCGTAGAACCAAAAGTATTAGCACAGCTTGCTGTGTTAAGTTATAGTTATAGAAAACAATTTTTAAAATCTGAATTCGCTGATGATTCTATAAGTCAGGAGAATTGGTACAAATGGATATTTCGCATACACCATGATGTTATTCAAGCTCGAAACAACGCTCCAAGATATATTACGTTTATTAAATCAGTAGATGTATATATTAAAGGGTTACAATTAACATCGGAGGAGCAACAACTACAACAACTACAACAACTACAAAAACAAATAATACAACCACAACAACAACAAAAACCACAATCTCCAAGATCACGAATACCATTCCCACAATCTCCAAAACCACAATCTCCAAAACCAAGCAAAAATGGAGAGGAAGAAGATGAATCACGAAAATATTTAGAAGAATTAGGATTTTTAAAACCTTCTACTGGAAGCGGTTTTACTAATCAAGGAAGTGGCCTTATTACTTGTCCAAACAACGTTCTCTCCGATGTTGATCGACTAGAAATCCTCATTGGAGGAAAACGAGCTGGTAATAATTCCCCAGAAATCATTAATGAAGCAGCTGATATTTGTAAACGATTATTTACAGGTGGCATCATGGATATTAATGTGTATCGGTCTCTCATTAATGAAATCGCCGATGATTATCATAGTGATTAAGTCACTGGATTAAGTATATAATTAGATACAGTTATTATAATAAAATGATTGTACATAATACTCAACGCGGACCGACCATGGTCAGGGTAATAAATTCACGATTACCAGTATACAAAACCACCTACGGAGATGGATTAGGTGATGTTGTTCAAGGTCTATTTAGAAGGATAGCCCCAAAAGCAATACCGATTGCAAAGCAACTGGGAATGAAAGCTATTGATGTTGTTCGTGAAAAAGGCCCCAGCGTTCTTTGTAATGTTGCTAGTAAGGCATTCTCAGCAATCAAGGATAGACTAGCACGATTAATACGACGAAAAACCTCAGCCACCAGTGAAACTGGCTAGCACTGAAACAATGCCTTCAAATATTAGTAAAATAATAAACCAAGCTGCGAATCAAAAACTAGCAGACTTGGCTGATGTACCATTATCAGAAAAAGAAAAAAATATAACCGCTAGTTTGATAGCAGGAAGTGGTCTCACTTCCCGAAGTGGTTTTCGTGTTAGACGATAGTACATATAATAAAGATGTTCAAGCGTATATCTGACCCTGCATTTGACATAGACGCACCATTACTCAAAGATGAGTCTGTGCGTGATTATCAATATTATTCTTATGACGCACGAATTCCAGATCAGCGTGGACGAATTGAACTTCAAGTTCAGGATACAAGTAGATATTTATTACCCGCTGAAGCATTTATTGAAGTAGAAGGTGAAATTATTAAAACAGATAATACTGAATACAACGCTGATGTTAGAATTGGTTTTGTTGATAATGGCATCATGGCTTTCTTTGATAGCGCTACGTACATGATTGACGGAAAAAATATTGAATCAATTCAAAAAGATGTCGACGTTGCAACGACGATACTTGGCCTTGCAAGATACAGCGATGATTATTCAAGATCAACTGGTCCATCAATGATGTTTGTAAAGGTACTTCTGACTACCATGATAACAGACAATATGATATAAGACGACCAAGAAACTACGCCGGCGCCACTGACGTTGATGTAAATCTGGTTGTTCATGATGCTAATCCAGAATTCAACTTAGGATTTGCAGTACGTCGATCAATGTTACAAGGAAATAGAAGAGCGTTTTCATGTGCAATTCTACTTTCACATATTTTTGGATTCTGCAGAAATGTCAGAAAAGTTATTTTTGGAGCCAAGCATACAGTTGTACTCGTAGGAAAAGCAACCGATAATGATGCAATATGGCGACCTATTGGTGATGCTGGTAAAGTAATTTTGACAAAACTTTCATTGTTGATGCCAGTAATGACTCCATCAATATCTGAAGAAGATCGGTTACATACTTTCATGAGCAGTGGTGGTAAATCGATGTTATCATGGTTAGCAATGACCACAGATTCTATCCAGAGTAATATGAATGGTTTATTTACATGGCAAATAGCTTCTCAGCAAGGTGTTTCTGCACCACGACATATATTTATTGCATTTCAATATGTTGCACGGGTAAATGATCAAACGCATAGTATTATGATATTTGACAAACTTGGTGTTTCTGAGGTTTCGTTGAGGATAAATGGACATCAAGAACCATCCGAGGATATTATACTGAATTTCGATCAAAATCATGTAGCACGTGTATATCATCGACTGATGTCGTGGGGCCCCGAGTGGCCGAGTGGTCTAAAGCGCTGATCGTTACGGATCACTGCCATCTCACCTCTGTCTGCGTGAGTTCGAGTCTCAGGTTCGGCTAACGTGGGTACGTGAGAAAGCCTGCCAGTAGCTTCTCGTGGGTCGGTGGTTCTTCCCGGGATTTTCCAGGGTTCTTCCTCCACCATTAATACTGGCCGCCATGTATAGCCTATCTGGTGCTGAAAAATGGCGTTAAACCCTATAACAACAACAACAACAACTGATGTCGTTTATGGGACGTGATCAAAATGTTGATACTGTTTTACAAATATCACAGTTAGATTTTACAAGACTGTATCCGATTTATTACTTTTCACTCGAACATTTAGATTTAACCAGACAATCTGTTGTAGATATACATTTTCGAGCTCGTGTGACAATAGGAGTTATCGCTGATTACAGAGCAATAGCCGTTATACTCAGCGATAAATCAATGTTACTTGAAGGTGTTGGTGGACGAATGAGAGTCGTTGATGCTCCAGTAGAAAACATGTAATTAGATCGCTCATAATATTATAATGTCATATAATCACGTCAATGTCAGTCTGACTTCTGGTCAGATTAAAAAGCTACAATCAGCATAAAAAAAAAAAAAACTGTGGAATAAAAATATCGATAAAAAGAGAACAGATGAGTGGTGCAAATAAATTATCTCGTACAGAACGTCAGTTCAGAAACTTCAATGAAGCTAAAAAATTAAATAAAGTGTAAAACTTAATCTTTCTGCGGGCGCCATTAAAGATATTGTTAAATCTGGCGGAATTTTTCCACTTCTTGCAGCTATACCAGTATTAATAGCCGCTGCAGCCCCAGCTGTTGCAAAAGCAGCTGCGTTAGGCGCCGTTGGAACCGCTGCTGGAATGGCATTAAAGAAGGCAACGGGTCAAGGAATAAAATCTTACCAAAAAAAAGGGAAGGGGTCTAAGATTGCCAGGGACCCCATATTCATGGTACTGAAAGGGTCTAAGACTTCCCGGGACAGTTCATTAATTCTGCCCATGTCCAATTTTGATTTACTTGATGCTGCTAAAAAATTAAAAATAAAAAAAACTTCAGAGGTGTTTTTATGCGTGATCAATTACCAAAAGAACCAAACAATATTGAAACTGGTATTATTAATCTCGATAAAAACTCTGGTCCAGGCACCACTGGGTTGGATATACAATTGATCCACGTGGAATTATTTATTTTGATTCATATGGACTAGCACCACCAGAATAATTCTTAGAGTATGTTAGCAGCATACGTGCTCCAATCTGGTATTCAACGCTACCAACACAAACATTAACTGATCCACCAATATGTGCTCGTGAAGTACTCGCTGTACTTGATGCTGTATCAAAATAAACAACGCCACCTCATAAAGTCGTGCATGAATATACTACGACGTCACATTTAAACAGACATTAATAAATAATAATGGTAGATATTTACGGAAGATCCTCTCGTGGTAAATCTCAACAGCAAGCTGATTTATCTAAATATGCAACTCTTGACCAGCTCAGAAATGAGAATGATGATTTATTAAACATTACAAGTGTGGATCAAAATGAAGTCGTTGTTTTCCAGGACAAACAAGGACGATTAAAGACAAGTAATGTGCAACTGCCAGATGTACTTGTACGAATACCCACCGCGGTTGCTAATAATATCGTTACTTTTACTGATCAAGGTAAAATACAAGATTCCGGTAAGTCAGTCAACGATTATATTAAGAAAGTTGGTGATTCATTCACGGGTTACATTATCATGAATCGAAATAAAATTATAGACCTTGGAAACCCAGCCGCAGATACAGACGCCGCAACAAAAAAATAGTCGATGATCAAGAATCTAAGTACGTATTAGTCAACTGCGGTATAATGCGTGCATTTCGCAACATGAATAATAATGGTATTAATAATCTTAGAACACCAGAATCTGATTTTGATGCTGCAACGAAGAAATACGTCGACGATAAGGGAAATTTCAGTAACAACTTCATTAACAACAATCGATGGTGGAATGACCGCATTTAGAACTGAATTTTTTAATCATGTACAAACGTTTCTGAATTTTCGCAGAAACGTGAACACGAAACTCAATGATGTTATCAGTGGAATCCCTAATATTATTAGTACAACTGATCTGATTAAAATTCCACATAAACAAATTAGCAATATCGTGTACACAGTAGCATCAGGATCATCTACATGGACACCACAAAATAAAACTTTCGAACATACCGCAGAAATAACTGGGTTATACAGGCTGTCCATGTACGGTTTAGAAATTACTGCGACCACTTCGTCATCACCGAATGTATATCATAATCCTCTACTGGTGATGCTAACCAAAGACATCAAAGAAATATTTACGTTGACGTCAACGGAAATGCCCCCGAGACGTTACTGGTGGTGTTTGGAATTCGTAGCTGAAACTCCTTAATTAATTAGTTAACGTCATTAAGTATAATGAATCAAACTTTAGTGACAAAGTCACTAGTGACTGAGTCATTTATAGACGTTCAACGTCATAGATATAATCAAGTATGTAAATGTCAGACTGAATTAAAAACTATACTCGACGATTATACAGTAAAAGTAAAAAAATATCGCAGACGTATGGTTGTCATTGATGTAATTGTTTACTCAGTTTCCGCTATTGTTGCTGGGGCAGGATTATTATTATCAACAATAACAATGACGGCACCTGCGGTTGTGACAATTATCGTTTCAACTTCAACGACTATCGCAGGTGTTCTTAGTATTATCGCTAAGAAGATAGCTACATGTACAAATGATAAATTACGCGAGCATATAATAAAATTACATACAGCAACAACAGCCTATTCTAAATTATCGTCATATATTTCGTTGTATCTCAGTGATGGTAAAATATCTGATGAGGAGTTCGCAACGATATGAAAATCTACGATGAAGCATTCAGAATCGCTAGCGATTTTGGTGACAAAGTCATTCACAATAACCAAGGCGGAAAAAATGGAGAATTAAATAACAACAATAATAATAATAATGACTGAGTCCACGACAACGTCGAGAGAATTACTTCAACAGATCGTCACTAATACAGCACCATCAAAAACTACTATGATATCGTTAAGTTCGACCAATCCTGAGTTAGCGTTAACTTTCCAACCGCAATTCCTGCAAAAGAAATAGCATTAGCGCAACTACGGGTTTATTATAGCTGGCCAAATATTAGATCAAAACCATTTGGTGGGCTGCAACCGAATAATTCATTAGTATTTGCAAATAAGAATAAACCTGATGGAACTCATGATTGGCAAGTAGTTAGAATTCCAACGGGTAGTTATCAAATAGAACAAATCAATGATGAATTTCAACGCAGAATTAAATCTATTACAGGAAAAGAATCAAAAATAGCAATTACTGTTTACGAACCAACATTATCAGCGGCAATTGAAATAAATTCTCCTGATTATTCTTTAGATATTTATCAAAGTTCAATTAAATCAGTGTTAGGATGGCCAGATATTCCATCAGTTTATAAAGGACCACCAGAACCACAACGATCTGATTTCGTTATAGATGTTGAAAAATTTATAAAACTTCCAGAATACCGAAAAACTTATCCATTTATAGAGAGTCTGGCTTATCGTGATTATAAACATTATAATCATTTTATAGATCTCGTTCAGGGTAAAGGTACAACAAGAATATCGACAATTAACGTTGAAGAAATTAACTCAAAATCTAGCCCAATTAAATCTGAACATGAACGTGTACTTAATGATCTAAGAAATTTATTTTCCAGCATCAACACTTTTTATAACGATGATTTAAACAATCGAATAATTGAAACAATACAACATTTGAATCAAGTTGTATCAGACCTAGAATATGCAAATAAGGCTATCCTTGACAGAGAAAAAACATTAAATGCGCCGGTAGATAGATTTTTTAATGGTTATATAGTTAATGAAGACAGCCCTATTCAGCGTGTAAGTTATAAACGTTTATTTAAAACAGTATTTCTTAAATTTTATGGAATTACAGAAGAACAGCTGCCAACGTTTGTAATTCCAAGATTTAACTCTGAAGAGCTAAAGAAATCAGTTAATGATCTTATTGATGAACACTTTAAAAGAATATGTGATTCATGGAGAAAATTAATAACGACACCAACCATTCTTAAATATAATAATGATCCACATGGTGGAGGCCGCCATATCTCACCTGGTATTGTTAATATAACATCAACGATCGCAGTCAATTTAGCGTGTGACGTAATTGATGGCAGCTATCAAGTAGATCTTGAAAAATCCACTCAAGCTCAACAAGGATATATATTATATTCATTCAGTCCTCAAGTACTCCCAGGGTGGTTAATTGTATCTGAGCCAATTAATACAGTTTATCTACGTGTACATAATCCGCTATTATCAAAGATAAATTTCAAGCTTACTGACCAGACTGGACATATTCTTGGTTTAAGAAAATAATCACTAAATATTAATCTATATGTACGCTCATAGAACGTCCGGGTAAATATTCCCTGATATATCAGGGGGAAAAAAATAATCTGATTCTGAAATAATATATTTATTTTTTTTTTACTGATTTTTCATAATCTGATTGGGTAAATACCCCATCAAATTATTAAATTTTGCTAGATTTTTCATTTGGTCGTGTAAATACGCCATCAAATTAATAAATTTTGCTAGATTTCTTCAATCTGATGGGTTAAACAGTACTCAAAATCATTAAAATCTGAATATATAATCTTCCTATGTTGAGGCAATTACACATATAATGAAGCGAGATAACTCTGTACTCTCTGTATATTAAATTAAGCAGTTATCTCCCTCGTCGCTGCGTCAATTTATAATACCACGAAGATACCTTGTTTTCTTTCAATTATTCAGCGATTTAATTGTTCTCTGTAAGCAATTATCTGCCACTGGAGCAGTAATTTGTGATAGAAAAGGATTTTATGCGATTATTTTGTGAAGTATGTTTGAAAATCGAAATAAATTCATGCTACAGTTCTACAATAACTGATTTTATTCACTACGCTGTGATATGCTATATATCTGCATGTACAGGTGTGGCATGTTATATTGATCTGAATGTACTCTTGAACTGTGTAGAATTATCGTATTTTATGAAGTGTGTTTGTAAATTGAAGTAAATCTACGCTGCAGTTTTACAATAATTGTGATTTTATTCTATTAGTAAATACAAGTCAAGAGTTAATCACATGTGAGACAGTGTAAATAGTTATATACTTAAATTTAAACATATATTCATAACAGGTCGATAGCCGAGTGGTTAAAGCGTTTGCGTGTGGATCCACTAGTGTAGACTCTCTGTGTGTTCGAGTCTCCAAAAATGCTAAAGATATATTATCTTGCATTCGGCGACAGATGCTATTAATTGGGGGAACCCGGAGAATCAAATCCACAACAGACAAAATACACTCTCCCATCATACCACCACGTGGTGGGTGTACTTTTGCACTCCCCGGGGTTTTGTATGGGGGGAGAGTGTACAAAATCTGTTACGGATTTCGAGGATTCTCCCGTCATCATCATTGTATATATAATCATAATCATACGATCATATGTTTGTGCCGTCTGCAAAAAATATAATCAAAATCATAATCATATGTATATATAATCATAATCATACAATTATATGTTCATTAGGATAAGTTTATGTATTTGTACCGTCCATTAGGATAAGTTTAGGATAAGTTTATGTGTTTGTACCGTCCATTAGGATAAGTTTATGTGTTGTGTTTGTGTCGTTAATAAAAATTACGGATCACCCTCTGAACTTTCTGGATGTTGTTTGGCAACTTAGGGGTTCACATGGGGGTTGAGTCTGTATAAATGTGTTTCGTCTAATTTCGAATATCCTCTGAGCCTTCTAGGATGTTGTTTGACAACCTAGGAGTTCACATGGGGATATTTCAAATGCCCCTGAGCTTGCTAGAATGTTGTTTGGCAATCTAGGAGCTCATATGGGGTTGTGTTGTGATTATATGTTTTGTGAATATTTTTTTTTTTCAGATTTCACAAACAGGAACATTTTATAATCTAATTCAGAATTATTCAGAGACTGATTATTTTTATTTTAAAGAAATATTTATTATATAATGAACTACGAAAACATTAATGATATTATTTCTGCTATTAAAAAATTAAAACATGACGGAATAAAGATATCTGATAATCTTGATCCTCAAAAAATTATGTGTGATTTTGAATCATTACAACAACGAAAATTCGAGAATAAATACACATTACCTTCCAATTATAAATTCGTGAAATTAATTTATCAATCTATGTTAGAATCCTTGGCAATGGTAAACGACACACAGGTGAAGCTATTTGCACCTCTTGCACGTTCAATCGAAAAGATTACTGAATTGTCTCACGAGTACGAAAGAAAAAAGATTGTGGACAATCGTGTAATGCAATTGAGAAAGATTATGTTATTTGATTCTGTCAAAGGTGAAACAAGTGACACTGAGAGCAGCGACAGTGAAGGTGGACCCTTGACTGTGGTGATGGCTAAACAAAACCCTTGGCAAAATTGACAGAGTCAAACTATATACAGTAAAAAATATATTTATTTATTCTGAATCAGATTATTTTTTAAATACCATTGACTCACCTACAGAGTTATATCGTTTCATTATCTGACACAGTGGGGATATACTGAAATATAATCAGCTGATCATATTTTATTGAATATGTAGATTTTTGTATATTATCTGCGACATGTTTTACTGAAGCAGGATTGATACCAAAATATTTTGCAGCTGCATTTATTGATGGAAAAGTTATTTCTTGGCCTGTCTGTATATTTACAGACCTAATAACTCTTGCGTTCTTACAATAATTATTAACGCCATTTTTTCCAAACTTGCAATTCTGACTTTGTGTAACAATTCGTAAATTATTTAAGGAGTTATCAAGTTTATTACCATTGATGTGATCAATTACAAATCCGTTTTTAATCAATCCAAAATAACATTCATAGATGAATTTATGTGATAAATAACTTTTATTTCCACTGGTATTGAATTTAAGATAACCAGTATTATTAACACTACCGACTGGTTTTTTTAATCGACAGTGCCTGATTACACCATCTCGAGACGCTTCATAATTTTTAATTATGGGATGCGTTACAAATTCGTTTTGCTCCATTTATATATATAATATTATTTGTTTAAATCATTGTTTTGAAATCTGGCCAGATAATCTTCTACGGTTTTTATAGGAGATTTACCTGACAATGTCAAAGTATTATTTTTTTGTCATAATATCGTTTTAATTCTCTGTATTTTTTACCGCCGCATTTTACACATAACTGAGTTTTTCCTCTGACTCCAACACCACATTGCACACACGGTTTTGGTCCCAGACTACCATTTTTAACGCTTTGCATATGGTAGCAGCAGAATTCATTCACGCATGCTTTGTTACAAGGAGAAGTATATCCAATTTTGAGCCAAATACATCGATTCTTTGTTTGAATCATTATATATATATATATATATATATATATATATATATATATATATATATATATATATACTAAAATTCAATTTAAATATTTGTCTTAATTATAATAATGGAATTCGAGATTGAACTTTATGCAGTCTCAGCGGGAACTAGACTTGATCTTGACAGACTATCAGAATATATATTTAGTTCTTTGATGCAAGATCTAGCTTTAACGAATAAAGATATAACTAAACGTATCCGTGAAGCCAAGAAGGAATTTCGTGACGATGGTGCGGCTCATGTGTGGTCAACATTCAGGATCGGAAATATTGTCGATGCTATAATGAATGACAAACGAGGAAGAATAATTATTAACAACCTTGATGTTCAAAAATATTTTATTTTAATAAAATTTATTGTAAGGACAGAAGACGACACTTGGATTATTCGTGACAAGCGTGATCCAGTCCGCATACAGTCGGGAAATAATATTGTTCTCTTGAATAATAAATCTAAGCCCGGAGTACTCACTGGTATTGACAAACCATATTATGAACGAAGGTACCCTGTGACTGCGGTTGTCTATGCAATATATCCGCTGAATAATAAACCTGACGCTACGGATCTCAAACCGATAAGACTGTCAGAGTCAAGAATAAACTGTGTAGCTGAACGAGTTACAGAACACTTCACAAACGCGATACGTGGTAATGGTTTAACAGATTTACGACGTAAAAAAATAAATACATGGGCAGAAGCTGTTAAAGATACTGGAGCATCTATTAAAGATGTTGCCGAGCTGGGAAAGATATTAAAATTTCCAATAACAGTGAAGACATTAACCGGAGAGATTTTATATAAATCAAAATATGAATCAAGAGGAGCTTCGATAGATATTATTCATCATAATGCGTATGCATGGACTATGGCAGTAACAATATTTCCACGAGACAGAACGGTTAAATTTTATAAGGGTCATATATTTGATTTTATCAGGAATATCAGTAAAAGTGACTCTGTATCTGTTTGGTTATTTCAAAGTTCAGAATATGATTATTACGATCAGTTTGTGCGGCCTGGTAGGGATATTTATCGTAGAGAATCTCTTCATGAAGAAATGGAACATCTTGCACAACGCCTTTGGCGTGAATATACTTCTAACGATGTCAAAGTTGGACAATTACTGAATAATTGTTTAACCGTTCCATCAGTCGCTGCTCACTTTGCTCAAGAGAAAAATTCATGGAAACCGACACGATTGGAATTTCTTGAAGATGTCCAGAAAAGTTGTATAGAATATGGACACGGTGGATTATGGAATACTAAATACAAGTATAACGGCGTTATCTCCGTTGATATGGTAGCGTGTTATCCTGGAAGTTTTCTTGGATACGGAGAATGTTCCAGATACTTTAATAGATTTGGACATCCATCACATGAGATGACCAGAGTTGCAATAAACGGACCCTTACCAGATTTTGATTTAACCCGATTTGCCTGTGTAGAATCATTCGAGTTTACAGAAAATCTAAATCCTATTACTTATGCTTGGTTTGGAAGACATTTTTCAGAAAAAATGTTGGGTTCCAATAGTACTATTACGATATATGCTTGATGTTGGAATTTTAACATTGTTAAAGATAAATGAGGCAATTATATCGTATAGTTCACAGAAGCAAGTTTGGTTACCATAACCGGATAGATTTAATATCGATGATGTCAGGAGAGAATTTCCTGATCTTAACGAAGACGATATTGTTAAAATATATAAAGGCAGAGAGGAAAATAATGAGAAACTTGCAAAAGATCTTGGTAGAAAGATAATCGGTAAATTTACACAAGGAGGATCATACGACCATAAACGACGGTGTACAAGAATAATTATGGACGATGCTGAACTCGATTTTATAATCGCTGATACAACGGAAAAAAACACATTTATAAATCGAAGTAATGCTTATTTATCAGACGGAACCAAACTAGGTACAATTGTAAGCTATATTGATGGTGACTCACCCCAGTTTACTCATTTAAGATCTTCAATGCTAGCCTACGTTTCGATAAATCTACTGTCTATGATAAATAGATTTCCTCGTTACCCTCTCAGAGTTGCTACGGATTCATTTTATATAAATAAAAAAATATACGGATTTGTTAAAACCGCTACTTGGTAATGGTGAATGGGGATCATGGAGAATAAAACAAGAAAATATACTTAGTTATTCTGAATCTGCCGACGTTGAAATTAAGGAAATATATTACAAAAATAATCAAATATCAGAATTGTCATCAGCACCATCTGTGTATGATCCTGTGGCTAGACATAAAACTGTTTAACTTAATGGATTCGGTGGTTCTGGTAAAACAACTCGTGCGATTAAATTATTCCTGAACAACCATTCAGATATAATTGTTTTGACACCGACACATAAACTCGCCAGAGAAATAAAAGAACGAGGAGTAAAATCATGCATATAGTTTCTTGAGATGGTGCGGAGACACATGGACTCCTGAGCGAATGGGTGAAAAATATATACCTAAGTATATTATCTGGGACGAGGTGGACACGGTGTCGTTAGAAATGCTAAAAATATTTCTTGATTGGTTATTGACTAAAAATACTGCTGTAATAATGTGTGGCGATCATGGTCAACCACCACCCTTTATTGGTCAATCTCCACATGAATGGCTGAAGAATAATGTAGATTATTATGAAGAAATAAATGATGACCATAGAGCTATTGATGAACCGCTGAAAGAATTTAAAAGGTTAATCAGATTAAAGCCAGATAAAATACAATGTGAGATAATGCGTAAAGTAATTCCAAAAACTACTATGAATGATTTTTTGAATTTATGGAGACCTGCTGATTTGATAGTCGCAAGTAGAAAGATAGTTCGTGATGAGCTGCAGGAGAAATTATTTCTGTTACATAAAGAAAAGTTTTCAAATCTACCTGTACCATTATGTTATCGCCCAGCAGATACTCGACGACAGAATATTGATTTTGAGATTCCTGGTGGTGGAATACAAGATCTTGTCTTGAATGATATTGTTTTGGTTGCTGTTGGTGTTGTTGAGAGTGCGTTGAGCATGGATAAATCGCCGTGGACGTTAGGATACGCTATAACGATTCACTCGTCACAGGGATTAACTATTTCTGATACAAATATCTGGATTGTCGATGATCGGATCGAATGGTCAAATTTAGTTTATCTCGCAGTATCTCGAGTCAGAAGAATACATCAACTACATAGGGTTATTATGAATTTTACAGAAAATAATGATCAAACTGTTAGCAATGACGTAATAAGAAAAAAACTATCTGGTTATAAGCAATGTGACAAAAAAAAAAAATAAGCCTGACTATGATATTGATACTGAATTTATTATAACACTAAAACAACGACAGAATAATCATTGTGCAAGCTGTAACGCAGTAATGTTGTGGCAATATTCGAATAATAATCCAAGACAATTTACCTTAGACAGAATTAATAGTGATCTTGGTCATACACGTGATAATGTGATGCTGACATGTCTTGAATGTAATCGACGTCGGGGCGCTGGACGCCCTGGTGCTAGTTTACATAAGTGAAGGTGGTGGTAATTGTGTGTCTTTAGGAATTACTTGTAATTGTTCACGTACAAATCCACGTTGTGTAGTCACACTCCAGATAGGATCAGTTGCTGTTTTTTTACCACCTTCAAGTTCACCAGGTTCATATAAATATCTTACAGTTACATTACCTAATACTGATTGAGAGGACGTTTCACGTCTGTGTATTGGTATATATATTTTTTTGTAATCGCATTAGAAGGTTTCATGGAAGTTGTACGAGTAATTTCATTATTCAAAGCAGCTATCACATTTGGTAACCTTGCAACCCATTCACGAGATCTCTCCCCGGGCTTAAAGTCAGTGGATATTTCCCTTGCGTATTGATATCCAAATAACCGCTCGGCAAGTGTTCGATTAAATCGTTCAACGATTGCCTGATCACGATGAATTTCTGTGTGTCCTCGTCTGATTTTAACGTTGTGTTTTTTCATCAACGATAATACTGCACCAAGAAATTCTTTGCCAGGATCAACCTGTAATAATTGTGGCCATCGTAAACCACCACGTTGATAAATTCGCTCAAACGCAGATGCAACTTCAGATGCTGTTTTTGTTGATAATGGTTCTGCTTCTTTATATCAACTTGCAACGTCAACGACAGTCAATGCGCATTTATATGTGCGTGATTGACGTCTACCAATTTTAATAGTATCGTGTGGTAAAAATAAAATATCTGCTTGATGAACTTCATTAGGGGTGCTGACATCAAAATGTGCGTACTGAATTTTTTTAGGTGGTGGTAGATAAATTTGCCATGTTGCCTGTCGTGCTAACCACGCTGCAGCAACAGAACATGAGACTTATGCTGCTTCAGCAAGTTTACTAATCGCTGCTCTGCCTCTCCAATATCCTCTTGGGCTATAATAAACAGATTCCATTATAATTGTTATATAATTAATTACCAGCCCCTAACATTATTTTACCTTTCATGGCGGTTTTTACTAGAAAACTAGCGAGTTTTTCTCGGAGAGATTTGTTAGGTATAGAATTTAACGCATGAATCAATTTCACATCTGCGAGATGCCGTTGTTGTAAATCTTTGCTCTTATATATTCAACGTCATGAACATGACACGCTTGATCAATCTTATTTATTGGATACTCTCCAAATTTTGGTTGGTCTTGGTCGGATATCGAGTCGAGTTCCAGGACCACAATAATTATATGCAGGAAGATGTTTCTCACCGGGTATTTAGCCCATGGAACTCCTGGTAATTTTCCTAATGAAGCGGCGATATCTCCACCTGTCTTTGATGAAATAAATTTGTATTTTTTGTACCACATTTCACACACTTGCCTTTAATTGAACGTCTTTTATTTTTTGTTGTTATTGTTGTTAATCCAGTGGTGGACGTGGGTGCTCTGCATCGAACACAATATAAATTCATATTATTTATTATATGGATATAATTGACTTCTCAGCGACACGAAAACAAGACCCAGTAAGGCACCATCGAGCACTACCAAATTCTATTAGAATGATTATAATAGGCCCATCTGGATCTGGTAAGACACAATTATTACTTCATCTGATAATGCGATGGCTCAAGTGGGATAAATTATATTTGGTAGCACCATCTGTAGATGATCAGAGGTGTTATTAAGTACTTAAAGATTTTAATAAAAATGCGAAATTATTGGACGAAGACGGTAATGATGTTGTTGATTTTATCACCGATATTGATGAAGCTCCATCTGTAGATGACCTAGATGGATTTATTAATAACCTCGTAGTATATGATGATGTGATGCTGGACAAACAATCAAATCCAGCTAGAATATTTTCCCGAGGCAGACACAAAAATACAGACGTGATTTATGTTACACAACGATATACACAAATACCTAAAGTGCTCAGAGATAACTGCAATATTTTAGTCGTGTTTAATGGAGTAGATAATTATACCTTAAAAAATATTTATTATACTTGGTGTTCAGGGGATATGGATATGATCAAGTTTAAAAACTTTTTTTCAAAAGCACAAGCTGTTCCGTTCGGATTCATTACAATAAATTTACATGACCCAAGATCTAGATATCGTATTGGTCTTGATAAAATCTTTGGTTAATTTATAGCAGCAGAGAGGGTGAACGACAAAAATTAAGTGACCTGGCGAGTAAACGAGTCGTATAAAATTTTGAAGAAAAAAAATACGTCAACGATGGAATAACAAAAATGAGCTAACCCAGACGATTTATTGTCTGTTCTCAACCGTATGGAAATATGCTCGGTTAGAGGCTTCAGTTTAACGTTATTGACCTTGTTTTTTCAGCCTCTGTAGGAACCTTTATTTTTGTAAAATAAGGTCTCCAGCAAATTGGTCTGTTCACCCTCTCTGCTGCTCCATCGATTGATGGTATTCACTAAATTCATTTACTTTGAAAGTCATTTTTTAACAATTAAATCAATACATTAAAACATTTAAATTGTTTGCACAGATTTGACAGCATTTATTTTCAGATTTTTGTTTCATTCAAGTTCAAAATCTTTCGATTCATTTATTTCTGAAATTGTAAACAGTATGACGAATATATATCAGGCTATTTTCCGAATTTACAACACTAGTTTTGAAATTATCCAGCCGTTTATAATGTGATTCGAAAATATTGTAGTTTCCATAGGTTTCTTTATTCCTTTCGTTTCACTCTTAATGTTGATATTTAAATATATGTCTTTTGTTCATTTGATTGCAATGGTTGCGTTACGTTGGCCACATATATTATGTGAGCCCCAGATAAAATTATTATTTGATGAACTGTATCAACAATATATCAAGCATGAATCAGAAAAAGACGAAACAAAATGTTACTTCTTTCCGAAAATACATTGCATTACAAAGAGAAAGCTAGGGATCGTATTGAAACTTCAGAAATTGGCAGATTCGATAAGACAGTATCAACAAACACAATATAAAATAGATGAAGAATTGTTAGGTTAGAGAATAAAAGGAAAATTATTAAATGTATCTAGTTTTAAGCATACAGGATCAGACCATTGCACAGGTGGGCAGATGACAAACTTTTCTGAGATATAGAAATAAAAGTAATTAAACAATCGAATCATTCGACATGTACAAACAAAAGCAGAAACTTGTGAAGATTAACACCTTGAAAAATTGACAGTTACAAGACTGATACCGGATTTAACATGGCAGAGAAAACAGAACGACAAAGTTATACTGTAGTACTGAAATAAATAATATACAAACTGTAGCATATGAATCTTGATCTAGAAATGTACGATACAGATATAGCAAACACAACAAGCACGCCTGGACCCTCCCCCAAAACTACACAAATGAATAAAAAGCTCACATAAAAATGGTATGCGAAATATTGCAAGTTAAAGGGCATGAGATAGCTGGGCATTTAACTGATTTCAACAAGTATTGAACAGTGATTAATATGAACATATCAGAGTTAAAGAAAAGTTTTCATTTATTGAATTGTGAAATCAACTGTCATTGTAAATGGATATCATCCGCTGCACTTTTGCAGCTATTGGTTTATTAGCAACAATTCTAAATATAGCAATGCTAAAGGGTGTATGACGTTTAACAGGAGACGATGGAAGTGGCAACGCTAGTGAAAGAAGTAACAACGTAGCTCGCTTCAGGGGCTCTATTTATTCATTCGCTGATACATTTATAAAAGCATCAACAATACTGGTGAATATTTGTTTACGTCAGCGGATAAAACAACCTCCACTATGATTGTTTTCATTGATACGTTTGCACAGATAGGCAGATGACAAAATATAGAAATAAAAGTAATTAAAACAATCGAATCATTTGACATGTATAAAAAAGAAGCAGAAACTTGTGGAGATTAAAACCTTGAACAAAATTGACAGCTATAAGTCGGATACCGGATTTGAAATGGCAGATAAAAAAGAACGACAAGGTTATGCTGTAGAATGGAAATAAATAACAAACAAATTGTGGCATATGAATCTTAATCTAGAAATGTACAATAAAGATATAGCAAGCATAATTAGCACGCCTGGACCCATCGCCAAAACTATACAAATGAATCAGAAGCTCAGATTGAAATGGTATGCAAAATACTGCAAGTTAAAGGGCAAACCGTATTTGGGCATTTAACTGATTTCGACAAGTTTGGACAGTGATCAATAGGAAAAGCTCAGAGTTAAAGGCAAATTTCCATTTATTGAAATGTCAAATCAACTGTCATTGTAAATTGGTATCAGTCACTGCACTTTTTGCAGCTATTGGTTTATTAGCAACACCTCTAAATATAACAATGATAAAGAGTATAGGACGTTTAAAAGGAGGAGATGAAAGTGCAACGCTAGTGAAAGAAGTAACAACGTAGCACGCTTCAGAGGTTCTACTTATTCATTCGCTGATCTATTTTTAAAAACATCAACAATATTGGTGAATATGTGTTTACGTTAGCGGATAAAACAGCGTCCACTATGATTGTTTTCATTGATAAGCGTTTTTCTTTATCAGGCGGAAAAGTAATTATTTTAATAGCTGATAACACAACGCTGATACTTCTAGCATTGATTGTTGTTAGCTGCAATTACATTTACAGTTGTTTTCTTAACTAAGCAAGCAAAAGAAAGTGCAAATTGAAAACTCCGAACGTAAATACAGAGGATATAATTACTTTTTATTTGCCTCATGATCTTTTGTATCGTCTGTAAATAATTTACCCTTTTATCCGTATTGTCACTATTTGAATCGTTCTTAACTTTGTCTTGCAGATGATCATTGTTTCATCAACAGTCTCTTTTCTTTACTATCTAGCAGACGTACAAAATTATTAATGTTATGATCAACGCTTTTGATGTTTGCTATTCCACTAATTATTCTAAATGTTATATCAGTTTCGCCTGTTTCATTCATTTTTTTTACAAATTATATAGGTTAATCGAAACTTTCAATCTGAAACGCATATATGAAATGTAGTTGTGATGCATCATCAGAGGCAAATCTAGTTCACTTTTAATCAGTTATTTAAGAAAACGTTGTTTTGTGTTTTGACTAGTATATGTGGATCAGATATTCTATTTTGTACATAAGCACTTAAAATAACAATGCATATACTCATATTCAGATGAGCTATTCCTTCAGCAATAATATAATATGACACCCTGAGGTCAAATTTGGAAATCCTATGCTAAAAATTGTCCATAGGTTTCCAATTATGCAATTCTATAGTGGCAAGCGGAATTTAACATTACGACGTTATCAAATGGTATGGAAACATAAGGGAAGTAAAGTGGTTTATCATATGTGGATGCATTGGAGAGACAATTAATCACTGATCTATTTACCATGCAAGTAAGATGGAACAGAAGGGGAATACAATCCATTTGAATACCCTTTTAAAGTAAATAACTAGATTGAAAGCTTTCACTAAAATTACTTTTTATTGACACACTAGCATAAAGAGTTTGTTATCATGTGAGCCTTATTTGTTTCCTAAATTATGTTAAAAGATTTGCTACTGAAAAGTCACTGACCACATATTACCCAATATTAAACCACTTCTTTCTACATTAAATATTGGATATACCTTGTTAAGCAAAATTAAAAAAAATTGGTAAGGAAACAAAAAATATGTTGGAGTTTGCAAAAGAAAAATTTAAGCTATAAACTTCATATGACGAGGCTAATGTGACCTAATAAAAGACAATAAGGAGAGAAGAACATAAACGTAACGTTAAGTTTGCTACAGTTGTGTGTGTGTGTGCAGTTTGGAATTTAATGCGATTGCTTGTAATGGGTCCTTTACGAAAACACAACAGGGAAAAGACAAGCACACACTTTAAAATAACAGATACAAGCTCACATTTCACAATACAGACACAATGGTATCCATTTAATTCTGCCACTAAACTGCTATATATTGAAAATTAGGCGGAACGTTGTTTGGCAGCAAAAAGTAAAGTATAAAGATTTGGTTCTTATGATTTTTACAAATTTTACGATTTGCCAAACCAAGATTTAGTACAGACACTCTCTCCCTCCTTGATATCTATCTATTTTTCTATCTATCTATCTATCTATCTACCTATCTAAAGTCTCTAGGGGTATGTATGTATGTATGTATGTATGTATGTATGTATGAATGTATATATAGTAAAAAGAGAACAGTTAGTAAAATCACACTTGAACACAGAATATTCAGAGAAATATATATCTTCCCAATCAGGAACCTGAAACTAACATCTAATACGCTGTATGATGCCGCACATCGAAGGAGAAGTGTTAGCAGAAGTTTCAGTTTAATTATGGATATTATGGACCGCCTACACAAAACCGTTCGAGTCGAGATTAGCCACACACGGCGTATGGTACTGAGCACAACATTATTGTTACATCCAAGCTACAGAAACTCTAACCAGTCCAATATGTTACGAGCAATGTCGCTCAGATCAAATTCAACACAATAAGTGTTTGCTAATGTTCACTGGTGGACAGCATGGTCGCGGCAGAAACAAATGTTCCCACATCTGCGCAGTGACAACTGCCTCATTGCAACCAAATCTTTGCATCATCAATGTATTACTCGATATATGAGAAAGAACAAACGAGAAAAGATACAAGCTTCAAAGAATGTGCCATAGACAACCAGAGCTTCATAGGGTAGGTGTCAATCATCCATGTATATTTATAGAGAAAGCTGTACACACTGCATGATACTAAGGTTTCATGTGCAATATATATATATATATATATATATATATATATATATATATATATATACATATGTATATATATATATAAAATACCACACACAATAATAATAATGAGGACTTTGTATAGCACCTAATCTTTAGACGCTCTAAGCGCTTTACAACATTTGACAACACATAAAAAACATATATAATGATATGATTACAAAATTAAAAACAAACACCACGAAAGTAGAAACAGAAAATATGCTGTAAATATTTAAGACAAGGATACATTATTAGGTCTTTAAGTCTGTTCTTGCAGTTGAAATAGGTGAGTTTTAAGAGCACTCTTGAATGAGATCACTGTGTCTTTGTGTCTAAGTGCAGTGGGCAATTCGTTCCACGTTGCTGGGCCCTGGTATGCAAAAGAGCGTTGTCCATATGATTTCATCTTCATAGTGGGAATATATATTGCGCATGAAATCTTATTATCATGCAGTGTGTACAGCTTTCTCTCTCTCTCTCTCTCTCTCTCTCTCTCTCTCTCTCTCTCTCTCTATATATATATATATATATATATATATATATATATATACTGGTTGGTATAAACATTTTCTTTGAAGGAAAAGGAATATTGACATATAGCCCATACATGTATTCCGTCGGTAGTTTCCTTGAAATAGTGTGTCATAGACAACCAGAACAGGAGGTGGGAGCTGTCAACCATTCATGGTCATTTATACTGAAAGCTATACACTCTGCATTGTGACAATGGTTAATGTGCAATATAGTACATATAGGTTTGTGGGGATTTAATCTTTGTAAGAAAAGGAAAACTGACATGTAACCTCTAGATTAGTGAAAACAAAATACAGGAAAGGACTGTGTGCACCTGAATAATGAATACGTAATTTGATAAATGTATTTAGGGTAGAGGTGCCCACAAACTATTGGCACTTTTCATGTTCAGGTTACATTTCAACTGAAGGTCTCTTGCAAATTTATCTGATCAATACTTTGCACATACACGCTCGTGATTCATGCATATTTATAAGTACAGATAGCACGTATCATTGGTATGTGCCTTTGTGTAACTTTCTTTCAAGCATTTAATCTGTAATCATTCATGACTATGCAGATATCTAAGACATGTGTATACAAATTCTCAATATCCGTGATCATTGCGTGACATTACAATTATAGTTTGTTTGGGCTTTCGATGGCTCTGCTTGCATGGCAATTGAAATGTTGCTTCAAAGAAAGTGCAATTCTACAATCAGAGCCGATCATGTTCATTTGAAGTGAAAGCTGTACTCACATCATGATAATAGGGCTTATGGGCAATATACTACATATATGTTTGTGGGAATTTAGACAAGAGAAATAAAACAGACATGAAACGTCTGAAGCATTGTAAACAAGAGATGAGAGAAGCTTGTGGGAACCTGAATAATGAACACACACACACACACACACACACACACACACACACACACATATATATATATATATATATATATATATATATTTGAACTTCAGATATCCTTCATTTGTGAATGATCACTGTATTACTCGTAATGTCTTGTGACTCATGCAGTTTATATCTTCATGTAGTATTGTTAATTTATTTGAACTTCTATTTGCTCATGTAACCTCCTTTCGGGCATTTAATCATTAATCATCAGTGAATATACATATTTATTAGACATGAATATACATATTTATTAGACATGAATCTAACCATAATTCTAAGTATCCATCATCATCATCGCTTTGACAGTGCAGTTATAGTTAATTTTGGACTTTTGATGGCTATACATGCAGGACTAATGGATGCTTGCTTTATAGAAAGTGCAACAAACAACCAAAGCTGCACAAAGAAGCTCTCTCTCTCTCTCTCTCTCTCTCTCTCTCTCTCTCTCTCTCTATATATATATATATATATATATATATATATATATATATATAATATAATATATAATATATATATATATGCATTTAACATCTCTCTCTCTCTCTAAAAGCCAGTTCCTATAGACACATTTTTTTTTTATATTGTTGTAGAAATGTACTAGCATTCACGTACCCACAATCCATTCCCTGTGTTGTTTCAAGGTTTTGATGTACAACAGGTTTCAACCAATTGTAAATGACCAATGGTCATAAGCGTACGTATTAATCAGGACCATTCTTGATGCATCCATGCTTCATATATTGAGATATTACAATAATCTTGAACTGTAAATAAATGAGTAATGTTCGGAAACAAGCTTTAACCTCATGCAGAACAGCTTTGGACATTTAGCCAAAGTAACATTCCCTGTATCCTACGATATAAACACTCTGCACTGAATAAGTGCTAAGCTTAAAGAACGTTTTGAAAATACATCAGAACATATGCTTTCAAGAAGAGCTCTGCATATTTTGATCATTCATAAGCAATGAGAATTAAATGTAAAGCTTCTAACCATAGATAATGCTGTTTGTGTTAATTCCATTCTTTAGCACATGTGAGACTATACATCTTGGATAGTATATTTGGAGGAGAAATATACTAGGAAAAGCCAATGACCCACATGAAGCTTCTGACAAATTTTCTTATCAACCACGCTTTACAACACTCTGCCACCTGCTGCTCCATTAAGCAGTTAAGGTAACACATAAACATTGGACAAATATGATACCTCTAAAGTACAGTATCGTACCAGATACCTAAAGTATTAAGCAACTTTTTTTATAAGAACTACCTGTATCTTTAAACTCTAGTGCGAGACATATTCTATCCCTTGTTCGAGTTTACTCACCAGTCATTTTTCAAAATGTGCAGTCTACATTAAAATCAATTTATCGTCTTGCCGACGACACCCATAAAGATGTTTTTGCTCCCTTTCACAACTTCAAGGTCTCACGGAAATATCGGAAATGCTATAAATTTTCCTGATCCAACATCAATAAAATCTCGTCTGAACTATGCATACGCATGAAACAATAACACCCACTATATTGCGAAGAAAGAGAAAATTGAACTATCATTGATCACCGACCATTCTAAATTAAACTTGCTTGGTCCACGGGATATACCTTCATTTTGCAAATACGTTTGTAGGCACATGAAGTTAAACTGAAAGAAATTAAATTCAAAGAAAAATTGTTTAAAGCAATATCATTTCAAAATCCAATAAAGAACCCAAATACACGTCAGATGACCATATCCTTTTTAGAGAAACATGTAATTACCCACATACCACCAACATGAACTGTCTATCTGTCTGTCTGTCTGTCTTTCTCTCTCTCTCTCTCTCTCTCTCTCTCTCTCTCTCTCTCTCTCTCTCTATATATATATATATATATATATATATATATATATATATATATATATATATATATACAATACATACATATCTAGATAGATGTAGATATATAAGGAGGTTTCAATGTTCCTCTGACCGGCCACCAAATTTTCTCACTGATCACATTAAATCATCATGCCTTATTTTATTCTCATTTACTTCTCATCTCGATGATTGTGCTTAACTTATTTATACATTACTCTATCGTTATGGTGTATGGCTTTTTATTTTATAGTGTAAACGTTAGAAAATTATTAGCGTCCCTAGCTATTGCTACAACTCATAAACCAGCAACTGCAATAGTCATTCTACCGTAACAAAACAAAAAAAATCGTCATTTTAGCTTCTCTCCTTTTAAACAATAAATACGTTGACTTCTACGTTTTGCTAATACTTTTACAGTGTTCTCTAAAACTATATCGTTCTTAATTTCGTTGCGTTCATTCAAGGCAAGTTAATTTCACGAGCGTCGGAAAAGCGCAGTAAACTCTCTGCTCTTTGAATGTTCTTAACAATGCAATGAATCAATTAACTATATAGTTACTTAATCATTTTGCCTCTCATCTCCGTATTCTTATTATATTATCAACCATATACCGACTGAAAGGAAATGTTATTTGGGGAATCTGTTTAAAAGTTTCATCCTCTTCAAAATCATAGTGTAGTTTCTGCAAGAATCGATTTTAATGTTATGCGTTACATAATGTTAATGATGTTAAATATGTTGTTCTTTTTATCCCCCATGTATTAATGCATGTTTTCTTTTAATCTTTTACTTGGCAAAGCACTCCTAGCTAAGCAGTCCAGGCATTCTTTTCCACTACACTTCTTGAAACCGGCGAATCTTATTATATACTGCATGTAATGGATTACATTGCGTTAGGTATGCTTTATTTGCATTCGCTAAATTGATGGACATCTGGAACGTTGCCCAAATATGTGAAATCTCAGCTCTTGAAGCATTTGTTTCTTTCTAATGTCGCATGTTTTGGTGGTTTATGATCAATTGAATTGTCTTCAATTGTTATTTCATGACCTTCCCCATTTTATCCAGCTCCTTGGTGACTAGTTATTTCTTTGTAGATTCCATTTACTATATTAATTTTTAATTCGTGCTTACATTCCATTTAAATCTGTCACTTAAGTCATCTGTGCCGTCTTCATTTATTTACTGAAGTGATGATCTTGATTGGATTCTGTAAATCCGAATTCTTTTCCCAATTCTTTTTGATCCAATTAAATAGTATAAAATGGCAGAAGAATGAGTTGGTCAAGAGTGTGAGAATTGTGGATTGCATGATAAATTGGATAACACATTTGTTAATGTTTATAAAGGCAATGAAACAGTAGATGTAGTCAGTGGAGGAGACAATAGTGTAATGATAGGTTGCATCATTATGATCAAATATTTTAGTAATTAAATACACAACTAATTCGCTATATTTCATCAAAATCCTTTGTTTTATTATAATCACCCAAGCTGGCACAGTTATTCAGATTGTGTTTTTTTTTTTTTTTTTCTTCCGTTTTAATTGTTTCTATTTGACGAATTGTTTGGGATTTTCTATCATCTTCTTATTTTATTTAGCACCTCAGAATAATAATAGTATGCCTTTCAAAAATTATTAAAATTTCCACTATCTGACATATTTTATAAAACCATATTACTAAGTAACAAACACA